>OX439129.1:10350846-10510846 GCA_949318235.1 Ecdyonurus torrentis
TGGGAAAAAAAATCAAAATGTTAGTTTAATTTTTGTAACTACCAGGAAATTAAAAAAAAAAGTAATATTAAATGATATTGAATGTTACAAAATGTAATTGAAAAAAAAAACTTTTATTGTTATTATTATAACCTAATTGAATTAAATTCATTTTTACTTTCCCTTTTTTTTCTCTCTCTTTCTGCTCATATATGAAGATATAATAGTTAATTAAATTTTCTAATTTAATGAGGCTTTTTTTGTATTATTACTCTTTGCTTAAAAGTATCTTAAGTGGTATATTTCATGCAAAGAGAAAAATAATAAATATATCTTAATACAGATATAATTATACTGTCACTGTAATAAAAACGTGGCATGAAACGCTATTATTTTATTCAATTGAACCAATTAAAAAACTGTCAGCATAATAATTCAAATAAACTGATGTATGTATAATTAAAATTTGTAAAAATATTCGTATCAAGAAAATCTGACATGTATAGAAATCACTACTTTATAATAAATATGATTATAATAGTATGATTTGGGGGAAGGGGAGGGGGTTGTTTAGCATTTTTCGTTGGTCCTACTCATTTTGAATGATTTTGTAAATATTCAATGAATGAATGAATGTGTAATATTTTACTTTTAAAGAGAAGGATGTTATCAATTGATTATATTGAATAAAATAATTTTACTTTAATATAATATTTAATGCATATCCCGTAAACATAAAACGCTATTATTTTAATTCTCTCTCTCTTTCTCTTTCTCTATCTCTGTCTCTGTCTCTGTCTCTGTCTCTGTCTCTGTCTCTGTCTCTGTCTCTGTCTCTGTCTCTGTCTCTGTCTCTGTCTCTGTCTCTGTCTCTGTATCTCTCTCTCTCTCTCTCTCTCTCTCTCTCTCTCTCTCTCTCTCTCTCTCTCTCTCTCTCTCACACTCACTGAATTCTGATTAATAAGAGATCAATAATTTGAAATAAATATTAACTTTGATTTAAATTATCTAAAATATCTTGTTTTGAAACGTGTAATATAATGTTGAGATTTAAGTTTAATTATATAGTCTAAAATTTAATATTAAATACAATCATTCAAAAGAAAAAATGAGAAAATTTAATTAGTGGTCACTAAAAACCTTAAACCCTAATGTTTTTTTTTTTTTTTTTTTTTTATGTTAAAGAAATCATTTATGTTTTCTACTTTCAATAAATATCTAAAACTTGGACAAAATATGACAGTGAATTCACATGCAAATGTATATAACTATTCCAAGCAAAGAGCCATGCAAAATTACCTTATTTAAAATATTATGTTGATTATTTAATTTGTTTTATCATATATCAACGTCCTGAATATCTCACCCCCCACTTGACGTGTCCTTTCTTATCCGTCTTGACAAAAGTGTAAACTCCACCCTTAACCCGAGTTGGTCCCTGCTTGTTTGTGTCACCAGAATCATCATGTGTGTTCTCCTTATTGTGATTATCTTGATTTGCTTGTTTCTTGTCCTCTACCACCACGCCAAATCTCCTCGACAGTCGATTTAGTGCTCGTGTATAAGCAAGCCACGGACCTTGCATGCCAAATTAAGTCTCTGTTATCATTAATTAAAATTTATCCATAATAACATTACCTATATGATATAGCTCTTTTTTTTGCCTGATTTGATGTGTAATTCCGATGTAGAGATATAATTAGTTGGGGGGGGGGGGGGGGGGGGGGAAACTAAGATTTGCGACCTAATTATTATATTATACAAGATTATTATTATTATTATTCAAGATTATTTGTTACTTATATAGCAAGATTATTATTATTTTTTTAACTGTCATTTAATTTTACATGAATACGATAGTGATTTCAGCTTAAACAAAATATGAAAATCTTCTTTGCTTTTCATAATTTTTGTGGCAAAAAAAAAAAAAAAAAAAAAAAAAAAGGCAGCCAAAAAGCAACAATCTTGTTTTATTGCTAAAAGTCATTGATTGAAACATTAAATTTGTTTCGTGCTAATGAAAGTTACCTGTAAATTAATGTAAACGTTACACTAACTACTTTTATTACTATTGTCATTTTTTTTCTTTTGAAAGGCACATGAAGGTTTTTTATTTATATGCAATAAAACAGAATAATATAAAAAATTAATTGAGTCTTGATTATTTTCACAAAGGATAAAACGATAATATGTGTTTCATTGTTTTTACTTTCTTTTGGTTTCTATATCTGTGTGAAAAATTACAAATTACGATGTATTTTCACGCCTCTTCAAACATCGAAAGTTGAGTATAATATCAAATTAAAAGGAGATGTGGTGAGATACGTTTTTCATTACACCCTTCCTTTTTTATTTGTATTTTTATTTGTATTTTATTAACGTAGATCTTACATTGAGTAACGATTCTCTGATATTTGTAAGAGTCGAATCATATATATATATATATATATATATATATATATATATATATATATATATATATATATATATATATATATATATATATATATATATATATATATATATATATATATATATATATATCTATATATACTTTCGCAGCTCAAATTTTATGTTTCAATTTTTAAATATTTTTTTAAACAAATGTAGTTAAAAAGAATCGTAAATATGTATAATTTAAAACATTACAATTATGGTCTTAAAATTCTCATTTGTTTTAAAAAAATTCTCTATTGTAAATTTTTTAAATTTTTATTAATGATTGATCACATACCATCATCCACCTCGAGCAAGTAGAGTCGTGCAGAGGTGCTGGAGATGGCAACCATCACAAGAACAACACACACAAGCATCTGGAACAACAACAAATAGAACAAATTTTGTTACAAACTTTTAAATACTGCAATGAAAAAACAAATGAAACCATCAATATTAATGATTTTTATAAGAAACAACGCAAAATAATAACAGTTAATAATTTCAAGTTCAATGCTCATATTTATAATACTCCTGTGCTGCATTGCAAAGACGGTGATCCGAACTAATAATATATATATATATATATATATATATATATATATATATATATATATATATATATATATATATATATATATATATAATATATCGATTATTACGGCTGCTTGAACTATAAAATAAGATTCATTCTAAATAGTAAATGTGTAGTGTATATATATAATTATACAGTATATTATGTATATATACTTCCAGAAAGTTTTTTTAAAATTTATATAGTTTAGCACACTCACTTAATGATTACATTTAATCATTTGCTACATTTAATTCAAAAAATTGATGGTTTAATTAACTTGCACTCTCTATAAAATTGATGTCACTTTTTGCGCGATTAACTCTCAGTTTATGTTAATGAGTAGTGAATAAAGATGAGTAATAATAACAATAATAAAAAAAAATGCAATTAAAGTGGGGAGCAATTATTGATATAAAAGGTTTTATTTTGTTAAAATTTCTTTTAATCGATTTATGGAAGTAAAGAAGCTATGTTCGTCGTCTTGTGCTTAATGTGCAAACTTAATTAAGAAATGGATTTTCTTTTTTGGTTTATCAAAAAGAGTGCTTCAGAATTTAAGTGATTGTATGAGAAGAAATTGACAAGGTAATTTAAATATATAGAGGTACTTCAATTTAGTTCGTACGTGATTTATAATAAATTTGCATTTTTTTAAAATTAAATTTATAAAATTTATATAGGTAACGGTCCAGTTTATTTTAAGTTATTTTAAAAGAAAGTATAATTTGTATGATCTATTCTATATTCATAATAATTATGTTAAATTTATTCATTACATTTACGATAAATGACATTTACAAAGAGACATATTTATAGAAATGATTGCTTAAACAATAAAACTGATGACAATTTATTTTTATTTTTTCATTACTTTATATTATTTGACATTTCAATTGAAAGTTAATTAAGGACACACAATGCCTAGTAAAGTATGTGTGTGTGTGCATGAGTTTGAATAGTCTGTTATTCAAATAATTTTAATGAAAGTTGACGGTTCTCCTGTTCCATATAATTGTTTACGAATAAGGTATAATTTAATAAAGATACGTAAATATTTTATTGCGCGTACAAAATTTAAAATTAAAGATATTTTATTATTCATTCCGGGGTTAAAGGTGATGAAGCTTTTACGCTTACTCATAACAATCTAAATATATATATATATATATATATATATATATATATATATATATATATATATATATATATATATATATATATATATATATATATATTGCAAGAAATTAGATAGTTTCAAGTTACTGATATTATATTAACAAAACAAAAACTACTATTATTCTTCATTAGAAAAAAATGAATTTTAAAATACTATCGTTAAAGTTAAATGCAAAATAATTAATTTTATCAGTTTAAATTGGTTATGAACACTTACCAGTTTAAGAGAAGCCATGATTTGCCGATGTCTGCTAGGGTTGATTGAATGACAAATACAATGACTTCACCTCAAGTTTTATATCTTTGATAGAACATTTCTTGTTGTAAATCCAACTGCTTTCCCGTGACCGCGTGCCATGCTCCAAGCGATCGAGATATCTCCAATAAAAGTGCATTTGAGCAGAAAAAAAATAGTGACAAAGTTTTTTTTTTTTTTTTTTTTAATATACCATCGCATAGCTTCTTTTTTTTTTTTTACTGATAAAAAGAAACATTTTTCTATTTTGTGGTTTTACAGGTCAATGTTTTGAATGGTTGGGATTATATTTTTAGAGAGCTTTTTTTTTTTCATATATATTTTTCTAAATATAATTATGTACATCGATTTAAGCTTAAAAAATACTCACGTTTTATACAAATAAATATTCATATTCTTGTTGTAAATAATAATAATAAAACATAAAAACAGTAATAAATTTATACACTGAAAGTAGAGCATCTAAATTATTATTATTATTTATTACTTTTAGAATATAATCCATGATCATGAATCATGACATTTGGGGATAACTTTTTGTGAAATGTTTTTCATTGCAACAGCAAGATATGTCTGATTTAATTTATACACAAAAAGCTTTGCTCGAACAGAACTCTGAGTTATCCTTGTTTGCGTATCACACTGTGTGATACAAAAGTAAAAAATAATGTGATAATATGCATGTGATTGCAAATCATTCAATTTTATACTTTATCTGTTTGTTTTATGATTTTATTATTTAATTCATTTTCTTATTTATTATTTATTTATGTTCTTACATCGTCTTGATTTGAGTTTTTTCGTATAGTATATATTTTCACCCTGTGTATCAAATTGTAAATCACGTCATTTTTTGATCAACTGTTCAACTCGTATGAAAATAAAAAATTGACAAAACTTTAAACTCCTTAATATCATACTATAATAATAATCGTTAAAGCACTGTATATATGTACATTTATACTGTAATAATAATGAATCATTATAAATCAAATATATTAATATTACTCATATATACCTCCGTGAATGTATACGTTGCAAATAAAGTTATAATTTAAAAATGATTGCAGATTTAAGAAATGAAAATAGTGATCTATAATTATATACAATCCATTAGCAATCACACAAATTGCTTCCAGGCGTTCACACGCGCGTGCAAGAGATATAATAATTTTATATTTAATTAGAACTTTCATTCCATTTCAAATATATATTATATATATATATATATATATATATATATATATATATATATATATATATATATATATATATATATATATATATATATATATATATATATATATATATAATATTTGTTTTATAAATTATACATTATTAATTTTTTTTAAATATAATGTTATATTCTATTCTATAAACAAGATTGAGTCTTTTTTTTTCTTTCATTTAGATGCAGCCATGTGGTGTTGCTATAGTATTAAAAAAATACATATTATACTTTCTTTACAATTTGTGTTGCTGTCACTATACATACTTACATTATATCAAATTGTATTTAAAATTTCAATTGTAACTTAATTATTTCATAATATAATTATATTAAATCTGGTATACTGTATGATAATATATATATATATATATATATATATATATATATATATATATATATATATATATATATATATATATATATATATATAAACATTTATAAATACATACAAAAAAAAAACTTATACTACTTATATACATATATACAGTTAGCTTCAAAAAAATTACCGCAAGTAAATCTCACGAAATGCGAATGATTAAATTTACAGAGTTAAGTTTCAGGGTATAATATATGAGTATTTGAAATTGAAAATCAGACGTTAATGTATAATAAAATTCTTAGGAAATAGCAACTTAAGTTTGTTGGTAATATAAATATTTTGATAGATTTATTTTTAAACTATTGCGATTAATTATTTCCATTATTTATTATTATTTTATTCTTATAAACGTTTGTCAATATAGTCTATAAATATGTACATTATTTTATGAAGAAGGTAAATGTCGTCGTCTATTGTAGGGTATTGTTTTATTTAAGTTATTAATGTATGTTTTGAATGTGTTAGGAAGCACAGTGACCTGCTTGCGAGGGTGTTAATTCCGAGGACCGTTATGCTAATGATACGGTGCTGCTCGTCATTACAACTGAGAGAGGCCCACCATACCTGGACCACAACCAAGAAATGAAGCTGCTGAAAGAAAATCTGCTCGTAAGTAACTTTTTTTTTTCTGTAGGCTAAATATTATTTTTGCCTATATACAGCCAATATATTAGCAGGTTATTTTTTTATTCATGTGGGCTGTGGTTTTGGTGCACTTATATTTTGACGCAAGACAGAAAATTTTAAAGGCATAGACAAGAAAAAATTATCATTTATATCACACAACACTTGATGGGACTTACATAAATAACATTAATTGGTCTCAAAACCCAACTGTAGCGCCGTAGCAGTGATCAGAAAATTTCGATTTATGCAACCCGCATAACATTTTCATGCTAGTATTTGCCTGTTTCTGGTACCATAAACATGTTTATGCAGAAATATTCTCACAATTTGCATACTTTGCATTTTTTTTCACGCTCTCTGGTGGGGCCACATTTACATTCTGATAAAAATTATCATCAGTTTTGTAAGTGAAGTCTCATTTTGTGTTTAATGATTAAAAAGAACGTGTTATTTAAATTAACTCACAAGAAAGGGCTCTTGAATTTATTTTTATTCTAAGATTTAATATAAATAAAATGCATTGTGGTGATATTTTTGAGGGATATATTATAATATTGTTTAATATTATGTATATGCGTGTTTAGAAAAATAAATGTACTTTAATAATTTCAATTGCTTTCAGATATCGATCCAATATCTCCATATAGTTTACATTGTTATTGAAAACTGACATTTATTTTAATGTGATTAAATACTTTTTTCTAAATATGCAATATAATTTTTTTTAAACTGATTCGCATAGAGAGAGAGAGAGAGAGAGAGAGAGAGAGAGAGAGAGAGAGAGAGAGAGAGAGAGAGAGAGAGAGAGAGAGAGAGAGAGAGAGAGAGAGAGAGAGAGAGAACCAAAGGAAACCTTTATAAATTATGTTAATATTTTTCTGTTTTCATCTTGTCGACTGAACTCTCTGATTATAATTTTAAGTTAGAGACGAGGGCTTGATTTTTATTTATTCAAGTTTAGTAAAAGAGAACGCATACCAAAAAAAAACACATAATAATTTCTTCCAAAAACGGAAAAACAGGAAGAAAAAAGATAAAAATAATAATTGCATTCTATCTTATATGCAATATTTTATACTATGGTTTATCTATTTCATATATATATATATATTATCATTAATCATTTAAATTTTTTTTTTTTTAATTAAATGTAAATGACGTTACAATTTCAGGCTGCTGTTATTTTGATAACATTGACCATAGTGGATGGATTTTTCTTCTTCCCTGGTCCAATAATCTACCCTTCGACAACACCGAAGCCCAAGCCTAAACAAGAAAAGCCTAAACATGAAAAGCCTGTGCATTCTTACCCAAAACATGAGTATGGCAGTCCAATATTTATCCCTGTACCCTATGAACATGTTAGATATGAACATAAAACTATAACAACAACTACACCAAAACCAAAACACACTTATCCTCCTCCTCAAGGTGGGTACTACGCATTTATACCTTATGGATATGGAGGTCATCAAGGTTATGAATCAGAAGAAACTACAGAAACTGAAACGGAAGCACCAACTACAACACCTGAACCGCCTACTGAAAAACCTTATAAACCAGAAAAATCAAAACCCTCATACTCACATCACGTACCGATTGTGATCCCACCACCCTTCCCATTTTTACCCCATATACAACCTCATTATCAAAGACATCAACCAATATACTCTTATACTCCTCCTCCAGGTTACAAAAATGAAGAAATTATTGAAGAGGGAGTAGAAGAAGCTCGAGGTTTACCAAATAAACCTCCTGAAAATGCAATTGTTGTTGCACCACCGAGTTTTATGATACCTAAGACAGAACATTCATATAGACCAACATTTGAGTCTGATGAAACGCCTGGTTTTATGAGCAGTTCATATCCAGATCAATACCGACCCCCAGGTTTAAAACGGCCAAATGGTCCACCAAAAGCAGTTAATCGTAGACCTAATCCACCTATTTACACATCACCGCCTCGAAAGCAACCGCATCCACAGTACGAAACAGACGATAAGCCTAAAAAGCCTCCACCCCGTGTTTATTCGTCTCCACAAAGAAAGCCTTCTCGAAATTACTCTGCACCTCCTCGAAAACAATCTACTCCACCTGAAGTACCTTCTTTTGATTCAAATGAAGTATTTGATACTCCTCCTCCACGTGTTTATTCACCGCCACCCAGATATGGGCCTCCAAGAAAACCATCCTACAGTAGCAAAAATCCTCCCCTGCAACCTAATCAATATTTTGCACCGGAACCTGAAACTTCCTCACCAAGAAACTATTCACCACCACCCCGAAAACTTGAATACTACTCTCCAGGCCCTGTTTATACCTCAAACCCATCCCCTGAAACTACTTCTCAACCTGAAACTACCACACCACCGGCGCAATTTAATTTAACACCTCTAAAAGCTGCAGCAAATCTTTCTCCCCCGCTGGAATTGAACCAACCTTCCCGTATCTATAATGTTCCACCCCCACCTCAACAAAATAAACCTACTCAACCTCAACCCAACAGTGAATCATCTTCAATTTACTTACTTCCTCAGCAAGCTCCAATGTTAGAGCCAAATCAAACACTCCGTGTTTATGATGTACCACCTCCATCTCAACAATTTACCTCTGTGCAAATTCCTACTCCCAAACCTGCAAATTCTCCTTATAATTTTTATTTACAACCACAGAGACCACCTGCTCAAAATTATAAATTGCAACTTTCAAGTAACCCTCCAGCTGTTGACACTACACCTACAAATAATGATGTGACTCCAATGCAACCCCCAGCATTACCAGCAGTATATGAGACACCTGCTCACATGCAAGTGAGAAATATGCCATCATATCTTCAACCACCATCATTACCAGCAAGTTATGAGATGCCAGGATTTACTTTTGAACGAATGACTCAAGCAAATCAAAATTATTTACCACCATCAACAGACGGTGAGCATAACAATTTATTTGAGATGCAACTTGCTAATTCAGCAAATGTAAAGTTATACCAGAAAAACGTAAATAATACGAAAGTAAAATCAAACTTTCATGAATCTTCTACAATTATTCCTTCCTTTGTTACTATGACAATGAATACTAAAGATAAAGTTGAAATTATTAAAGTACCTTTGATTAATGATTTTGAAGTACCATCTGAACCGTATGGTAATCAATTAAAGCCAACTGTGCCCATTAATTTAATTCCCAAAAGATCTGTACAGATAAGCTCTGTTTCACGAAGCACTATACCTCCTCCTAAATTACCTATAAAATATGAATTGCCAAAACATAAAGATGAACGCAAATTTTATACAGCTGATGATATCATCACAGTTACCCCAACTTTATCCTCCACCCTAGAACCTTATAAAATGAATGTTTTTCCTTCTAGACGCCCAGCAGTAAACGAAAGTAAAATTTCATCCGAGAAAAACTTGCAAGCTCACGTTATCAACTCTGGTATATATTTTCCTGTGAGTCCATTAAAGTCTGCAAATCAAGACTCGAAAACAATGGATGAAAAAATATTAGCTATTAATGAAAGCACCAATACTGAATCAAATGACAACAATTTTCCAGCTCTTCCAGTTAGAAATGACGGTGCTTCAAAAGATCGTTGGAATCTAAGAGATATAATTTCAAATCCACTACTTGAAGCATCAGGAACTCCTAGTACTTCACAAATTGAATTGATTAAACAAAAAATTGAAAGAAATAAGAATGCAAGACATAAAACGTAATATTAAAGATATAAAAATATAATTAATATTTAATAGAGTAATATTAAAATTATGATTATAAAAGTATAATAAGCGGTCTTTATAGTATATTTTAACTTTTAAACTGTCATCATGTTTCTGTTATATCTTTAAGTGTTATGTTTGCCATACTTTTTATCACTTTTATATTAAACTATATAAATCACTACTCTGTATTCATGTGCCCCCATAATTAGAATTATAATATGTTAACATGAACTACACATAGTAGCAAAACTGTTATTTTATGACTTGTTTTTAACTATGATATTATAAATTATTTTCATTTTTTATTAAATAAAACTGAAAAGTAATCCATTGTATCTGTATTGTAAATATTTTGTAAAAATGAGAAATTAAATATTTTAAAATGAAACAGACTTTTATATATATATAAGAATGAAACACACACACACACACACACACACACATTGAAAGTATAAACAAAGTTTATTGATGGATATCTACGAATAATTATAATATAGTTCCATATATTACATAATGCAATAGAAATATAATCAATAATATCATTGACATGAAATTATTTGTATAAAAATTATAAGATATTATTTTTTAAGTGCTTAATATATTATACTAAAATTATCCTTATATAAATTATATGTAAAAGTATTATTGTATATTAAATCGATATATAAAATTTGAATAAAAAAGTAAATGTTGTATAAATTTTTTAATCTTTGTAAATTTCAAAACACTTAATTAGTATTACAGAAAAATGCATTATGCATTACAGAAATAATAATCAATTGCTCAAAACTATTTTATTCAAAAGCTATCAATTAAGAGCAGAATTTAAAAATAGGAATAATATTTAGCCTCTATGTATTAAAATTTGGTTAGAAAGATATTATGTATAGAAAAAAGAACAGAGTCAAAACTTATTACAAGATATTATATTGTAATATTGAATTAGGCATATCTTCTATTAAGATTTTACTATTAATTTTTATAAGAATAAGTCCATTATAATATAGAATTTAGTTGTTTTTTTTATATATAATATCATATTTATAGAGTGATATAATAGTAAGACAAATTAGGAATTATTCATTAATTTTGAGTAAATATAATGATTATGAGATCAATAAAATATATAAAAGTTTTTTTTATAATTTATTTCAACAAGTAGCGATACAAAAATAACAAACAATTGATAACCAGCACCAAATGAAGGTGACTAAACATTAGACAACAACGACGGTGCACAGGTAACAATGAGTGTTGATAACAACAACAATGTTACACGCACAGTCCGGGGGATGCAGAGACTTTCACAGTTTAGTTGCCGCCGCCCTGGAATATGAAACAATAAGAAACAGGTTACAATAGTACATTATAATACCTTTCATTTTTTATTACTTAATTCGCTTTTTTGTTTGTCACATTGCTATTTAATTCATGATATAATGAATGTAAGAATGACCAAGCATTTTTGTTACTTTGAATTAAAATCTGTAAAAAAAATAAATGAGAATTATTTAATATAAAATAATATGTAGGTATAACGTTATAATTTTTTTATTAAAATATATTATATACACAGAGTTTTTTAAGATATTAAATAAAAGTGAATAATTTAATAAGTATGCATATAATATACGCGTTATATATAAAACTGATACGCATCAAAATTTAAAGTTAAAAAATAAATAAAAATTTTCAATTATTTTGATGTTTTACTTGTCATTTTTTCTCATCATTTTGTCTTACTCTTAATTTTATATGCTTGGTTTCCAAGTATTATTGTATTGTTAATATTATTGGTACTTACATCACCACCGTCGGGACCATCATGATTGTAGTCCCAGAGATGTTCTCCATGTCCTCCCTTCTTGTCACCCCAACGAACCTATATATAAAATAAGAATATGAATGTGGAGCTCTGCGCCTGTAAGTTTTGTAAGTATGCATACTGCACAACATCCCACAGTGGACTATTCAGCTATTATTTAATGTATCTATACTATATACTTGCAAGTAATAAATTCAGAGCTTCTATAGAGAAAATTCTAATAAATTAGACGTGGAACATTTTATTTACGAAAAAAAAAGTTTTTTTTTATAAGTTATGTAATTTTCCAACGCCTAATTTATTATTATTATTTGTGCAACATGAATCCAACTTTTTCCAATAACAAAAATATTTGTTCCATTACCCATATCAACAGAAAATTGTTATTATTCTACCTTTATAGAAAAAAAAAATAAAATTAAAATGAGATCGTTTTTGTATTATGTTATTATTATATTAATTTAAATAAAACTTACTTTTATTGTACTATAAAAGTGTTAGTTGAATCGAGTTATTTTTATACATAAAACATGCTTTTAAAATGAATACGTGTGTAAATTTTCATGCAATGCATGTGCGCACGCTCATACAACAATATTCCTTAATTGTCACGTGCAATTTCAATAAGCAAACAGAGTTGATGCATGCGGAGATAAAGAATCGTTGTGTTTTTCATACGTGCAAATATCTCAATTAACTCTTTCTTTATTTCTCTCTCTCTCTCTCTCTCTCTCTCTCTCTCTCTCTCTCTCTCTCTCTCTCTTCTGTAGTATTAGAGCTGACATTCAATTTATTGAATCAGTTTTTTATTATATAATGATGGTTTTATTGATATTTTTCTTTAAAGTGTGTTATTATTTAATATCAGTTTTTATGTAAAATTGAACGTTTCTATAAGAGTCACGGACTGAATACAGTATTATATAATAAATTTATACGAGTTTAATGTATATTATATTTTGTTTTCATTTTATACCTTAGTTTTGAAGTGTCCGGCGTGAGGAGCAGCTTTTTCATGTCTCTCCCTATGATGGTGCTCATTTCCACGGTGATATCCGAATTCATATAAGTCATGCTCGGGATGGTGCGCGTACCTACATAACACATGCAATGCAGTATTTACATATCATGCTCATGATAATCATGCATATTCGTGCCCCGGCCGTGTACTATAACTCCTCCCACCCATTCAAATCAATCAACAATCAATAGATGATTTATAACCTTGCCCTGATGTCGATGACCCTCCTTCTTCTCAAATCGTTGTTCCCAGTCTTCGGGACCTTCACTCACGTGACCGAATTCCACGTGATCTGGAGCTTTCCAGTGAACGAAGATATCGCTATGTATATATATTATCATCGTATCAATTTTATCTTATTGATGCATACATTTTTCAATACTATCATTCATTCATTATAAATTATTCATTATTATTCATTTGTAAATAAAATTTACAGAAAATAAAAAATATGAAGTAAGGTGTGCAAATAAAATTAATTAAAAAAATGTTTCAATTATTATTTTAACTATATTATATTAATATTGTTTATTTAATTTAATAAATAAAAATATTGAAAAAAATGATTTTTTTAATGGATTTTATAATTTAGTTATTGTTTTTTGTAATTTGAATAATATACTTACTGGAAGAATTTTCCATCTCCACCTCCTCCTCCTCCCCCTCCTCCGCCTCCCCCGCCACCCCCTCCTCCTCCTCCTCCGTTAACAAATCCTGTGGCTGCTCCCTCGGAATCACCAAAATCTGCAATACACAAATTAGTTTAATAAAAAATTAACATGTTAACTCTATCCAATTGAAATTTATTGATTTAAGCAATTAAACAATAATTACCATGTTTATAGGAACGAACTCTACGTGAGTAACATATTGGGATCAGAACACAACAAACCGCTGCCAGCAGAAACAACTGAAACAATTTATACTGATTAATTAAAATTTAAAAATATTTTAATAAAATGTGATTTTTTTTCTGTTTAATTATTATTGTAATATCTTCTACATATTATAAGGATTAAGTTATTAAATTTTAAAATTTTGATATCTCAATAAAATTATTAATAAGATTTGCAAAAATTACCGTAAAGTCACGAAAAATATAACCTTTGACGAGAAAGAAATACTTAGAAATAGAAATGTTTTTTCGTGTTTATGAAATGTGTAATTTAAAAAAAAAAAAGTCAAGTAAGATCTTCATGCTTTCAACTTCCTACATTCACAAAAATAAAGATGAAATCATTAAATTAAATTTCCTTAGTTCACAAAAGTCATAGATTATTAAAGTTCATACCCCAGCAAGATAAATTATACTGTATAATATTGCACTTAAAAAATGTCTTAAATACCATATCGAATCAATAATCAAGATGTATTAAAAATATCTAAATTTTGGACACATTTCATAAAAATTATATGGACATTCGAATGAACAAACTATATCCGTAATTACAATTTTCCCACATTTCTTCTATACCCATTAATTTATTTGATTTTAATATTTGCTTGACTTAAAGTGATTCTTTTAATTGATACTATTGTACTGTACCTGACTGTTTGATCGCATGGTGATGACTGATAGCAATGACAACAATGACCTGAGTTTATATACCAAGTTGTCAGAGATCGATCAAGTCAAGGATACCAGGAGGAACCAGCTCGGGGAGGGAGGGCTTTCCCTCGATAGCCACAAAAATCAAAGAAAGTGTAATTTTGTCTAGTCTCTCTGATACAGCCTAGCACGTCACTATGTGGTGACTATAAAACCGTTAAACTTATCATTCATTCAACCGTGGAGTACACGGGGTAAAATACGTGAAGTTTATAAAATAAATTGTTCTTTAATAGATTTGTCACATAATAAAAAACAATTTCAATATTTTATTATGTAAATTACAAAAATTACTTCAGTCCTGATACATAATATTATAATATATCATATTTAATAAATAAAATTGTTGAATTTCGAACAAGATTTGATGATGATAAAGAATTTTGTTGATAAAATATTTTTAGTCTTCCACCTACTATGAAGACACTGGGCCTTACACTTGCTGTTGTCATTATTTTGAAATAACTACAATAACAATTTTATTCACGTACTTATATTAAATTAAAACACTCAAATCACTGCATCTTCTTAATGTTACATATCTATGTTATGTTTAAACAATGTTTTATATAGTAATTTTGTATTATTTATTGTCTTCCAAAACGTTAAAAATTGTGTAAAAATAGCATCTATATGTGACGGTAAAAAACTGAATTGAGTTTTTTTTTTAAAGTTATGTGCAAATACGTAACTATAATTTTTATTATAGACAAAATTTTCCAACAAATTCTCTATTATATTCATTTATTTTGTCGAAAACTAATATAGGGTTGTATTTTATGTTTACAAAAATAACTTTTTGGTAGAAAAATAGATTAAAATGCACCTTTCTCTCTCTCTCTCTCTCTCTCTCTCTCTCTCTCTCTCTCTCTCTCTCTCTCTCTCTCTCTCTCTCTCTCTCGTTTTTTAAAACAATAATATGATACGACTATCCAAGTGATTTTATACTGTATATTAGTGTAAGGACTGTATACAGTTTCATTAACGCAGATTTATAAGTCAAAATTAACAATCGTACAACTGTTTTGTTTTTTGTTTTTTGTTTTTTTCTTTCAAGCTCATTTTTAATTTGCTTTACGGTACATTAGGTACATATCATCATTAAAATTTATTGATTTATCGCATTTTTATACATTATGAAGCTTTTCAAATTAATTATAATAAATTATAGTTCTATGTTACGTTTTTCCTACAGTATGATTGATTAGATAGATAGTATAAAAAGAATTAGGTATTCTTAAGAATACAGATAAAAAGTGATAGAAGTGTTGAAGCATATTAGAATATGAAACTAAATTTCTAAGTGGGAAAGGATAATGAGATATCAATAATTTGCTGAGCTTCCAATTGAAAGCTTTTTTTTATTAATTTTTGTAGGCCGCAATACATTTTCTTTTTTACATTTCTTAATTTTGTTTCATACAATATTTTATTTTTCTTTACAGGGAAAAAAACTTTTTTTTTTTATATTTAATTAAATTTTTTTTTTATTTATAATAATTGAAATTGTTGAAATAACTAGAAGGAGAAATTGAGAATATACAGAAATCAAAAAATTAGAGTGCCGAAATTATAAGTTGTTAACAGAAATAACAACTAAAATGAACATAACTAAAGGAACTCAAATTTTAACTATAACTGAAGACATAACGACAAATTATAGTTTTTTTTTTTATATATTATTTCTTTTTTATTCTTTTAGCAAATAAAACACCATACCATAATTTATAAAAATGTTTTTAAATAAAGTAATGCAGATATATTTTTCAGTCCATTGGTTGCTCATAATGTACAGAAAACAATACTGTATTACTTTTTTTGTATAATAAATAAAAATTATGATAGTTTTTTTTTTATTTGCTATTTTATATTGATGTTATTATATTTTTATCATATGTTCTTATAATAAATCATTGAAGAGCAATTGATGGAGTTTCCTCTCTCAATTTAATGTACACAACAAGATATGTCACTTCTGGAGAATCTTCGTCTTAACTTAATTGCAATTACCTAACAAACTAAAGGAGAAAACAAGGTATTACTGAGGTCAATTTTTTTGTTATGATTTTTTAAATATTTTTACGATTTTTTTGTATTTTTTTATATTTTTATATATTTTTTTTTATTGGTCTTTCAATTGATAACCAAGACCACTGGCCTGCTATACTTTTGTTGAAAGCTAACTCGATGTTATGTATTTAGATCTCAATGTTGCGATGTTATTTACATTGAGATTTTTAGAGATCATAGCTGGACCAGATTTTTACTCATCGGGCTCGTTGAGACGAAGACGAGCGAAGTCTTCGAAGACGATGTTATCATCGTCATCCTCTCCGGCGTAGCAGGAGTTCTCGTAACGGCTGCGTTCAATGGACTTGGCCTTCTTCATGGCCTGAGCCTTCTGCTGCTCCACAGAGCCTGAATAACACAATTTGGAAAAATAAAAAATGGGACACTTCAATTATAATAATTTGCATGTCTACATTTTAAATTTATGTGTAGTAAAGTGTAGTTCCTATAAATTGATAAAAATGTCTTTTCAATGTTTAACGTATAGAGTGGGATTAAAGATTGCATTTCTATGATTTAAGAAGAATTCCATTTTTGTAAATTTAATAAGCCTTTGATTGTAAATAAGATCTTTATTCTTGAATAATTGTCATTAAAATAATGACGTTTAATATATTACGTTACCAAGGTTGAATATTATTTACCTTGCAGCTTGACTAAAGGCATTTCATTTGAGATATTGACGCGAGTTGTAATTTTCAGACGAAAGTATTTGTATTGTAATGCACTTCATCCCTGGTGTATAATATTACGTGTATATTGTCTGTGTATTGGTAGTCCTAAATATTATTTGCAGTTATGATGTTTCTCAGAAAAACTTTGACAAATCGAAAATATTTACTATACATGTGTGAAAGTTGCTTTAAAACAAAATATAAAAATGTAAATAAGTTCATTTAAATGTGTTCATTTAATTATAACTAGAGCACAGTATTAATTCATGCGGGGTTTCAATTGAATTCAATCAACCCTGCATGTTAAAAAAAAAAAAGTTAAACATGCAATGTCAACCGTTATCATGTATAAAAATAATCCTTATTAGACCGGTAATTTCATTTGCATAGCATCAACGTAAAAATCAAAAAAACAACCTGAACCAATTACATTTTTTTTTAATGTAAAATAATTTAACATCTATTGTATTTTTTTTTTTAAGATTTAAACTTAAACAAGAAGTGGGGAAAAATCGAAATCCATTTAGTGCGTTATCCAATTACATTGAAATTTTAGTGCTTCTCAGCTAATCACATTATGTATACAGTACTATTATACAACATGCGTGATACCTTGCATTTTAGGAACTATAATGTTCTAAAATTAAATTATTTATTCAAAACTCCTGTGCAAAATTATTTAAAGGCTTCTTTCGGTCACAAACTGAAGGACGTGAACTTTAAAATCCAATGAATCTCGTTTATCATATAATAAAATAAAGCAAATAATATAAGTATCTAATCAATACCGCAATTTTAATATTACTAAATTATAATTTAAACTGTTACAACTTATATAGCTCTCAACAGTAACCTTCAAATTCTTTAATTTTAGTTTATATGATTTACAGGATTTCTACAATTAATCATCTTATTTTCATTTTTTTTTATGCATACACTTTTATAAGTTCAAAAGAGGAAAAAAAAATATCCTATAGATTGAAAATAATATTAATGCTGACTTAAGCTGTACAGGTAATATTTATAATTTTAATATCTACTTTGTAAATATAAAATCTGCAATCAATAATAATAACTATGATAATATGTAATAAAAATGATATGTTCAAAAATGTTTAAAAGTTTGTAACTGTGAGAGAAATTTGCGTATATATGAATAGTTTAAATATGTCAAAAAAAAAAAAAATCTTACCGGGAGCAGGGTGGAGCAGCTTGAATGGCACGTCAGTGACGAGCTCACCACCAAGAGTTCCACAGTTCAGCTTGACACGCACAGAGTACGAGATGACAATACCCATAGCCTCAGAGGGAGCCTTGCCCTCAGCAACTAAAGTAGATGATGCCAAGTTAACATCATCGTCCTTGAGATGACCGTCGAGTGCAATGCCACGGCGGTCCTTGTTGTTGCTGGCAAGAGGTACCAGGTAGAATACCTTGGTAAGGGCAGCTCCAGGAGTTACTGGGCATCCCTCACGAGTCTCCAGGCTGGCAACGTGGCGGGAGAACTGAGCGTTCACCATCGTTACCTCGCAATGTTGCACCACGAACACCTAAACAATCATAATCATAAATCATTAATAATTTCCATATCATATATAGATATTATCGTAATACAGGACCATTACAATTGAATTCCATTTAAAATAGTATTATTTTTGCCCATAACCATATAAGGAAAAAAATATAAGATATAAAATTTGTAAGTAGTAAAATTATTTAAATTATAATCAAGGAGTAGCTGAAATTATATTCAATTCAATGATGTTTAATGTATTTACACATTATATCCTTATACCTTCATGTTCTTGACGGACTTGCGAGAGTTGTTGGTAACGATGACATTAGCAGCAATCTTCTCACCATGATAGTAGATCTCCTTATCCAGAGTCACCTCAAGGTTCAGTTTTCCCTGAGAGAAAGTGAATCCCTTGCTGACCAGTGAGCTGGGCAGACGGCGACCACGGGATGGTGGAGCATACTGGATCTTCTTAATGGCAAGAGCGACGGAAGAACGCTTGTGTCCCTTATCGTCAGAATTGTCAGCCACAAAGGTGCGAACGCTGTACTCCACACCAAGGGGTTTGCCATCATCATCCTCACCGGGCTGGAGAGTCACGGAAGAGGGTGCGGCCGCAGGGAAGTTGAACGTGAAGGGATACGCAGTAGGTCCCAACTTCTTGATCAAACGTTCCTGTGTAACAAAATATGAAAAACCATTATTAAAAAGCACATAGAGATTATGCAGTTTTTGTAAATTTCCAAGCAACAGAATTTTTGTTAAATCAATTAAATGTTGAGACAAATTTTCGTTATTTTAAATTTTATTTTTATTGCATTGATATAATATTACCTGGATGGGGGTCAGATCTTGCTTGGAGTTGTGCTTGTCAGCAGGGACGATTACATCCTTAGTCAATGTCATCTCCTTGCTGAACTTAACTCCCATGACCTCATCCTCTTCACGACCATAGCGGTACGTGGTAGTGAGCTGTAAGAATACGGATTTGTTGTTTGAATAATGATACAGAGTGCGGATATTGAATAGAAATATCGTGTTATACAATTAGATGAAAATTGAAATTAGATGAATTTTATTCTTATATACGCTCTAAATTTGACAACATTTTCAAAATTTTATCGAAAAAAAAAGTAATAAATTTACAATAATTAATTAGTTTGCAATTTGCAATTCTTTTGTTCGTGTCCAAAAAGTAGGCCAACTTTGATAATACATAAAAAAATAGTCAATTACTTGCTTTACAATTATTATTATTATTACACTTTATATTATTGACTCACGTTTCCATACTTTTTTTTACACTACAAATTATATTTCTAAATATAAAAATGTTGCAGGATAATTTCGTAATAACTATACCTATATGTAAAGCAACTAGTGCGAAAAAAAATCCAATTTTCATATAGCTATCAGTTAAAAAATATAGTGCAGATAATTATTAAAAATATTAATATAAATACATAATTAAAAAGTTAGCACAAATGTTAGTGTAGGAGGAAAAAAATCGTAGAAAAAAAAGTGTGGATTTTTTTTTTTTTTTTTTTTAATAATGTAATTTAGTTCTTTCTTGGGAGGGTGTTTATTTAAATATAAAAGTTACGGTGAGAAATTATGAAATTGTAGAGTAATAAATAAGTTTGGAATTAGACCTTATCTTTAAAAAAAAAATGTATATACGACGGTACCTGGCCATAGATCTTCCTGCCTTTGAGGTAGTCATTGTCAACGACGATTACGCCATCGATGGGGTCGGTATGATCGATATGGTCTACAAAGTCACGTTTGCCCAAGTAGACGGTGACCTTGCCTGTGAACAAAACAAATTATTTTTCAGATTTATAATAATAATAAACATATTTAAGATAGTCTGTATTTTATTAACTTGATTTTGCCTACTTGCTGTAAATTCACTTTTCTTCAGCTTAAAATTGTATTATGTTTAATGTTGATTTTTTATCAAATATTGATAAAAAAGCATAATAACTAACTCAAAATACATTAACTCACATAGATATCAGTTGTTATAGTTTTCCTTTCCTTATATTATGATATAATATAATCATAATTTAAAAGGCTTAAAAGTTTATTAATTGTAAGCTTACCATTCGGGGTAGTTTTCTTGAAGACCTTAACGGCAACAACGTACGCAAGAGGAAGAATTGGTAACATCGAGTGTTGGCTGTTTTTTTGTGAAAACGCGCGTGCGAAACTGGAGAGCAGAGTGTAAGAAACACAAGTGCAATAGTTAGAGAAGAGCAAAGATTGAATCACCAGAAGCAACTTGTACCGTAGTGTGTCGATTTTCAAACGGTTCTCTTTGCTTTTATACCCCTTGTGGCTAACTCTGTATACGCATGCAACTCCAACCCCCTTCGCCTAACCAGATCACACATTAAATTAAATTAGCAGAAGCTGCTACAAAAAGAAGACTTATAAATGCTTTCAAAATGTCACCAGGAAAACTAAACCTGAACAAAGTTATAAAAAATATTAGAAGTTTCTCTTTTTACTACGTTTTATTTAACAATAATAATAAAATCTCAAATTAGTTTTGCATATTTTTTTTTCCAAATAAACAAGCTCTAGTTTATTAAATTATACGTCAGTATAAAATCTTAAAATCATGTAATTGCTATGAGTGCGTATCTAGGATTTATAATTTTTTTTTCTTATGCATATAATTCTTATATAACCTCTTTCAAAAACTTTTCAATGTAATTAATTCTTATTTAGGCATAGCCTTAGTCTCTTATAACGTCAGTAACTAATAGGAGAAATTTTTTCAATAGAACACTAGTTTATCACTTGTTGCTAAATGTAAAATTTACGTTGCAGAACAAATGACATTTCAATAAAAAATGTATTAAGGGACCGTGTATGTTGAAACAGTCTCCGTAAGATTAGCATGCAAAAGAGACTTTTAGTATTTACGTTCTCTCCCTCTGAATATGATGTAATTATGACTGAAATTTATTATGCTGTAATCAGCATAAAATTTCGCTTTGAGGCCTGTTGATAAAATTTTTATATTATCAATAGATTTTTTTATAATTAATTTCAAACTTTGATAATTTTTTAGTAAAGTTGCATATTTATTTTAGTGGTAACATTTACTGTCGTCAATAAGTCTGCGTACTGTATATAATACAATAGCACTGCTGCACCTTTGTAAGTCAAAAAGTGCAGTAAAAAGTAAGTGAACAAAGAGCAGTTTTTCAATAGAAGAGATTACCTGCTACCTGACAACACGGGACCCAATTATTTTATGCGTCAATGATTTTGATAACTTGCGAAGTAACAGTCACAGTGAATCAAATTTATTTTAAATGTTAGTTTTATTAAAAATCATGCATATTTCTTTTTTGATCGAAGTTATAGCTTCATATTAAAGAAATATATTCAAATAAAAAATATTACATACTACTCATTATTTTTAAATCACGGTAGTTAAAAATATCACTAGAACTTCGATCAAAAAAGAAATATGTATGATTTTTAATAAAACTAACATCTAAAATAAATTTGATTTACTGTGAAAATTACTTCTCGGGTTATCAAAATCATTGACGCGTAGTTAATTGGGTCGTGTTGTCAGGTAGCATTAATCCCTTTTATCTCTCTTTTTTCACTTACTTTTTATTGCAACTTTACTATACCTATACCTGATATACCTGAAAATAAATCAAAGTACCAACTTATGAAAATTCTTACTACAGCTATTAATTTTCATTTGCTGAATTGAAAAATTAATATCTTTTTTCCTGCATATCTTTAAAAAAAATTGTTAACGCGGCTCAAAGCAGAATTTTATTTACAATTTAATGCTCTAATTTCAAGTTTCTAGATACAAAATTGACAATTTGACGGCGTAAATACGATTTCCCGTGCTTTGTTTATGGGGATTACCAACATACACGGCCCCTTAATTTTATGTTTTTAATTGAAAGAATATAATGAACAAAACAAATTAATGTCTATATATATATATATATATATAATATTATAAAAATATGAAGACGTGTTATATATATATATATATTCTGTTGTGTACAAGTCTTTATAGATAATCATAATATTATGTACAATTTTTTTTTAAATTAGATTTACTTGCTTATGAATTTTAATACAAAATAATATCATTATTTTTATATTAATTTAATTTAAAACCATATTTTTAAATAGCTTCAAGTTGTATTTGTATTTTATTTGGTTCTCATGCAAAATTTTAATAAAGTTTTCCGCAGGTTGTTGACGACCAAGTTTTAGCCTTTTAAACTGATATAATGGACCACTTACAATGAACGAACTTTTTAAAATAATTTGAAATATTCTTACTGTTAGTGCATTTCCATGGAAAAATCATTTTCACTTACACGTTGTAACATTTCAATAGCTCTTTCTAAACATAAAAAAATATAATTAAAAAAAAAAGAAGAGGAAGAAGGTGAAAATTTTTTTATTTTATTTTTACTTATCGTCACCTCTCTCTCTCTCTCTCAACATTCATTCATTCATTCATTCATTCATTCATTCATTCATTCATTCATTCATTCATTCATTCATTCATTCATTCATTCATTCATTCATTCATTCATTCATTCATTCATTCATTCATTCATTCATTCATTCATTCATTCATTCATTCATTCATTCATTCATTCATTCATTCATTCATTCATTCATTCATTCATTCATTCATTCATTCATTCATTCATTCATTCATTCATTCATTCATTCATTCATTCATTCATTCATTCATTCATTCATTCATTCATTCATTCATTCATTCATTCATTCATTCATTCATTCATTCATTCATTCATTCATTCATTCATTCATTCATTCATTCATTCATTCATTCATTCATTCATTCATTCATTCATTCATTCATTCATTCATTCATTCATTCATTCATTCATTCATTCATTCATTCATTCATTCATTCATTCATTCATTCATTCATTCATCAATTGGTCCATTAAAAATACATAATATATTATATTATGTTGTTTTTTTTGTTTGTTTTGTTGTCAAGAGGTGGAGATATTTTTCCTAGGTTATTATATTTCAGATTTATTGTTAAATTATTAATAAAAAAAAAAAAAAAAAAAAAAAAAACTTCTACATTCTTTTTTGTTGTGGTAATGTTTTTCTCCTTTCATTTTCTCTGTATTTTTCTTGTTTTCATTTCAATCTATTTTTTTATTTAGTTCAGATTAATAAAATACTTACAAGCTTAATATAAATATTAAATAAATGATAGCAATAATAATTATAATGCGGAAATATCACTAACTTGTTAAAAACGACTCAATTAAATTAAATATGTTACATAATATTATACAAACTAAAAGAAAACGCATATTAAGTTTTTTAATTTCCTAAATCCAATTTCAGCAGTTTCTATTTGGTTGGCTTGAGATGGTCTTCAAAGAAACCATACAAATTTAGCATACGTATATGCCACCTGCAGAATGGAGAATGAAAAAAACCAACAACAACATTATGCGATGCTGACGTATTTTATTTGTATATTCTATATTCTATCATATATACAGAACGGTCAATATGAGAGACGTTTATTCATTTACATGTCAATTTTTGTTCTATAACAAGGTCTTGCATTATAAATTATAATATTATCTATTTCGTGATATAATTTGCTCACAACTACGTGGGCTATCAAAAACCAATCAAATCATGGTTGCTAAGACTTTTATTAGAGAATGACGTAAACGATTGATTTCTAAAAACTCAAATCTCACAGCTATTAAAAATACAATAACAAAATCAAAATAAAACGATTCAGATGTTGCAAATAATTCAACATTCTGCATTCATATATGTATCCCTTTTTGCTAAATATTTACAGATTTTTATTTCTCTATTAAACCATGGTTATAAATTTTATGGGTAATATTTTGGAAAATTATAATAAAATTTATTATTAGCTTTAAAAGTCAATTAGAGATATTACGTTGAAATTTCCTGTAACTATTATTTTTACTCAATTTAGAAATCTCAATAAGCTTTCGATAAATTCACTGAACTGTGTTTCCCAGACAGAAACAGTTTTAGTATGTTTTTAGTTTTTAGTGTGTAAGTCTGAATATCATTTCTCATTGTTTTAATTATTAAACAAGAACCTGCTGATGTACAACCACGTTCTGTATAATATATAATAATAAATACAGTGGTTTTTATTAAGAGGATTGTATATGATTGTAGGAGATAGAAATGAATAAAACATATTATGAAATTTTATTGTAATTTTTATTGCAATTTTCCGTATTGTATAATGCAATAAAAACAGAAAGAGAAATAATAAAAAGAAATCAAAATTTTATTTTATTTGGACTCGATGATTTAATTTGTCATCCTGTACAGTAGGCAACTTGTTGGTCAGTTATGTTGTCCAGGTTGCATATACCGCCAATTGCAGGCGCTTAATAAAGCAATTAAGAGATGATCATTGAATTGATGATCATAATTCAAAATAAAATAAGTCGATAATAATTATAATAATAAAAAATGGAACATAGTTAACTATTCTTTATTTTTTTAGATTTATATACACTATATAATTATATATAAACAGTATTACGTTGTATAATAATTAATAAATTTGATTGCATTTTGTACGTAACTTTAATATTTCTTTTAAATATGTTTTAACGTTTCATTAATAATTTCATAAAATATATTTATTGGATTTTTTTTTCTTAATATATTTTGTTGTTTCATTATTTCCAATATACAACTTCATAATCAAGACACGGCATTCATCAGGTTTTGATCACTGGTCACTGGCAAACAGGGGCGTATGCAGGAGGGAGGGTCCGGACCCTGGACCCTGAGGGGGAGTTCAGGGTTCGGACCCCCCCCCCCCCCGTCAGGTCTGAAAAAGCACTATAGGCTGGACCCCCCCCCCCCCCATTGCAAAATCCTGGATACGCCCCTGCTGGCAAAAGTCATCATCATTAGATTTATGTTAATTTTGGTCTGATATAAGAAGAGCTTACCATAAGTTGAGGATATTAATTTTTTAATTTCACGCTTCTGAATTATTAAAACACGTAAAATCGCACATCATCATAAAGTAAAAAGCACAACTCAAAAAGTATTTAGGACGTGAACGAGCCTTATGCAGTGAAAGGAATGAGGTGAAAAATGTGCTCAAAGTTAAAGTTGACTCCAAATGAGGGTTTGAGTTTCGTCAGAAATTTCAGTTTCTCAAAGCTGAAAATTTAATTTATGGCGATATATAAAAATGACATTTTACTACCACATTTGAAAGATCGACAATGAGAAACTGAAATTTCTGGAGGAACCCATAGCCTCATTTGGAGTCAACTTTCAGCATACATTTTTCACCTCGGTCCTTTCACTGGGGCTTGTTCATTTTCTAAATAATTTTTGAGCTGTGCTTTTTACTTTATGATATGATGTGCGATTTAAGTTAACGTGTTTTATCAATTCTGAAGCAAAGAAGAAAGAACATGGCGATAATGGATAAAAATAACACCATTCTTTAGTATCGATCATAGTAATGAATATACTCACTGATACCATAATAGGTATCAACTTGCATGCCTATTATACAGTACTAGCTGTGTAGTTTCACTCATTGATTTAAGCTTGCGCTTTGACGCCATATCTGAGCAAAAAATAACAAAATGGCAAGAATAGGGAAAATGTAATTTTGAACCTATTTAAAAATAACAAAAAATACTCACTAATTAATGATGACTTTTACACGTTAAAAATACCTGTTTACACTTCAGAAAAATTATAAAATGATCGTATAAAATTTATCGTTTGTTGAGTAATGTATTTATGTGCTCAAGCATAGCACTGGCGGTGAATTTCATACGGCTACCCGGTAGGATAAGCTGATATCTGGTAATGTGAGAGGAGGAGGGAGGTGCTTTAGAATCGATTTAGCTTGTGCAAAACTGTGTTCTACATAATTTAGTAATTTATAACGACTAAGAACTTTTTTTTTCTACATATATAGGGCTAACTAAGAGATTCGTCAGCTATTCAATATAAATATTTATTCATTATTATTTGGTTCCGGTGCAACCTACTCCAAGTTTAAATAAGATTTTTTGATTCCAGGTTCGAGAAAATTTACTTGGATTGAATGAGTCTCTACTTCTAAAAACAATATGGAACTTGAAAAAAAAATTAAATAAGTTTCAAGTTAAAAAAAAAAGTATAGGTAATCGTAAAGCTGTTTCCTATTTGTATAGTTTCAACTTTATTTTTCAAAATCTTCTTTTAATGTTCATTATATATATATATATATATATATATATATATATATATATATATATATATATATATATATATAAATATATATATATATATAGGTATTTCAAAGGCAAAAAAAAAAAAAAAAAAAAAAAAAAAAAAGAAGAGTTTTTTAATAATATATTATGTACAGCTCTGGCCAAAAGTTTCCGAACGGGGCAGTGGCGGCCGCTGCGTTTTCTCATAAAGATAACATTGTGTAGTTGCGGGTAGCCTATACAAATCGTTCGGGAACTTTTGGCCAGAGCTGTACATTAAAAAAAAAGTAACTTTATAGGGTTTACGCGCATGGCATCATACTAAATAAGCTTCGACGCCATACTGGAGCAACAAATAACACTTTGCTTAATAGCATATGCTCCTCTATATAGAGGACAAACGTAGTTTTATTTTTAGTTCTTTTGATTTCTTTTGTTTTTGTCTTATTGTTATTATTTTTTTCTGATACTTGAAAAACTAATTCAATCTGTTAATGGCATCAATGCTCTCAAATTGCTAAGTATTTTTAAATTGGCAAAAAGTGAGTCATTTTCCTATACCGGCCCATGAGTACTCCAACATGGCGTCGACTTTAACATGAATGCATACATTCATCGTATTATAGCCCGAAAATCCTCTGTATATAAGGTCGCTATGCATTCATGTTAAAGTCAAAGTTGGATGTTGGATAACTCAATACCACGGGTGGCAGGAAAATAATTCATTTTTTGCCAGTTCAAATTTGAGAGCATTATGATGGTAAATATGTTGAATTAATTATATAGTAACTCCAAGTTTCCAAGTATGTAAGAAAAATAACAATAACAAAAAATTAAACGATTTCCCAAAGAAAATTGGAAGTTTGTCCTATGCTCAGCAATGTTATTCACTATAGTGAATATACTCCAGTATGGCCTCCAAGCGCATTAAATATGCATGATGTTATACGCTGGTTATACGGATTACCCCGCCTGTAATGGTCTGTATGTGTTTTTGTATACTTGAGAAAAACGCTGAGTTATAAAAAGCTGTTTTATTTGTAAATAAACAACGAACAATAATATTAATTTTTTTTTCTTTTTTTTTTCTGAACAACGCGCAACAACGTATTTACCGTATTTACGTATTTTATGGCGATTGAGCGCAGATTGAACGCACTGAAAAATGTGCAAGGAGTTTTCTTTAATTTTAAATCATTTTAAATGTTCCATTTCGCGGGTGTGAGAGTTTTAGCCAATAGAAAAATGGTTGTGAGCGGACATCTTTAATCACGTGACTCCTTCAAATCCTGTGAGTCCACAATGGCAGTCGGGAAAAATAAAGGACTTTCTAAAGGTGGAAAGAAGGGAGTTAAAAAGAAGATGTAAGTAAAATGTTAATTGAATTTAATTACTTAAATATCATTTGTTACGTTAAATCAATAAAAATATCACAATATTGCAGGATGATTTAAAACTTTTGTGATATAAATTTAGGTTCCAATCCACATGTTCTATTGACGTAAGCAAAACCATGCGGTAAAAATAATATTTCTCATGGTTTTAATAATATAATGTGTATAATAATACGCAATTTGATTTTGTTTCAAGCTAATGTTGCAATTTTTTTAAATACATACTAAAAATCATTATCAAAATTATACTTTTTAAATCATACGTGGTTTGAAAAAAAGATGATAAAGCTTTTGTTTTCAGATGTTTAACATTGTAGTCGTACAGTCTATTCATGCATTAATATAACGTGATTAATACATATTATTCATGCATTGCATGTTATATCATAGCTAAAATACTTTAAAAAGAGAATTAACCAAAGTTTGAACATATGCATGCATACCGGTAGCACTACATATAACTATGTATGTATGTACCTGTACATACCGGTGTTATTAGTTTAGATATATTTTGTACATATATGTACCTTATTAATTATTTTTAGGTAAAGTCATGAGTTAAATTATGAATAATTGAATAATATTATGCAAGCTTAACTGTATGTAGATTACCGGTAATTTATTATTAGAAAGTACATATTATGTGTATGACATGCTGTTACAACAAAACATTTTGCACATGATTGTGTTAATATATTTTAGGTACCATTCAACAACTCTTGCTATGATTACATGTGTTCATAGGTAATTGCTTATGAAAAAAGCTTGCGCTAAATTTAAATGTTAAAACATATCACAATCCAGAGGATGTACATAATGTATGTTACGGTAATAATACATATGCATAATATGTATGTACATACATGTATTTCAATGGAATTGTTACTTTGAAATTGAGCTTTTGATTGTTTCTTGTTTTGAACTAAATAAAATGTCCCTAGAGTTTTAGTAATGTACGTAATGATCAATTATGTATATAGGGTGGTTTCATTCATGTTAAAGTCGACGTCATAAGTGAGTTGGCCAGTATAGGAAAAATGCCACATTTTGCCAGTTTAAAAATACTTAGCAATTTGTTTGAGAGTATTGATGCTGTTAACAGGTTGTATGTATTAGTACCTAGAAGAGTATCGAAAAGCACTCAGAATGACGTCATGCGTACACAAACCCTATAAGTGGAACACGTTCTATATTTCTTGAACGTTTGTTGATTTGTATAGTATAAAAAAGTGATTAAAAATTGTAAAAGCAATAATTGCTAACTGCAGTAAAATGATGACATCATCAAGATGTAGGCACTTTTTTAATAAAAATCAGAAATAAATATAACATAAATTATAGTTATTTAGGATTGGCAATATGTAATATAAATTGAGGCTATCACTGTGCATTAGTTAACACCAAAAACATGATCCCGCAATGCTAAATAAGGATTTGAAATCAGGGGACCCTTAAACCTAGGAAAGCGGTCCTTCTTATCCCTTGTCGCAGTGATAATAGTTTAGCCTGTGCTAACTTTATGGATGCTATCCCAGGGGCGGAGCTTAAAGTGCGATAAGAAACGATTGCTGTCCTGGGCTTAAGTTCTTTGTCCTCAATTAGATAGATAGTACCTTATGCTACTATTCATAATAACTTAATTTCATTTATTGTTATGGTTTATTTTCAGTATTGATCCTTTTACCCGCAAGGACTGGTATGATGTGAAAGCTCCCTCTATTTTCACCAAGCGTCAAATTGGAAAGACCTTGGTCAACAGGACTCAAGGCACTAGTAAGTATGATTGGTGCCATCTTATTTTATGCCCAAGTTTATTTATTATTATTTAAATAATACTGGAGCCTTTAATGCTAAATTTCTAAGTGCAAACTTTAGAATTCAAGTACATTTTCAAATTTGGAACAACTTTAAAAAGTGGTTACGAATGATGATTCAAACATATTTGTTATATCTGAAGTGGTTTGATGACATCTTATTACCACCAAGATCTCTGATGTAATCATTTTTCAAATGAAATTTTTAAACAAAAAAACAAAAACAAGTTATTTCTGCCAATGAGCTTTTATTTGTGTTGTACTGTGATGGTTGAATTTTAGGTTTTATCACTTTATTATCCATTAATAAAAATTAATTTACAACTATTTCCTTCAACAAGTTAATATCTCAATTAATTTTAATAATATACATGTTGGTAGTTTAAACTTTTGCATTTGTATATTTTCGGTACAGTACTTATTAACTTTTACTTTTCAGTAATAGCTTTGGAAGTTTGAAAATGCATAGTCTTTGGGTTAATGCCAAACACGTGACTAATTAGACCTAATTTTTAGACAAATCGGAATCACTGTAAATAAAAAAATAATAATAATAACTACATGCCAACTTTCTACCTATTAACAGAAATCGCCTCGGAGGGTCTGAAAGGTCGCGTGTTTGAAGTGTCCCTGGCTGACCTTCAGGATGATAAAGATGCTGAGCGCTCCTTCAGAAAATTCCGTCTGATAGCTGAGGATGTTCAAGGTCGTAATGTTCTCACCAACTTCAATGGTATGGACCTGACCACAGATAGACTTAGATCGATGGTCAAGAAATGGCAGGTTAGTAAAAATATTGAATAACTAAAATAACAATTAAAAAAAAAAAAAAATCCCAAGTTTTGTAATAATTAAATGTTAATAATCTGTTTAATATAATGTACAGTTGATAAACTATTAATGTTTTTCTGCTGATTTCTAGTGACAAGTGCACTTTGTTTATTTTGAGTATTGAATTGGAAACTTATCATACACGTGCCATATAAACAGCAGTTCAACATTTTAGTTCGCTCATCTTTGTGCATTATTAGTTGAAGTGTACAGTATAAATGATGATTCTATTTGCTACCCTGATGAGAAATGACGACTCACAAATATTACCACAATTTCAACTGATATACTGTACAAAAGTATTATTGTTCTTATTAGCTAATTGATGAATGGTATTTTTTTAATTTTTTGCCTGGGGAGACCCAGTTGGTTTTGTGAAAAAGAAAAGAAAAGAGAAAAAGAAAAGGTAACTTTTTAACTTACATTTTGCTGTCTTCAATGCTGTGATTTGCAAAAACTTTTGTTATAAGAGTAAATAAATCAAGAGTACCAAGTTAAAGAAATCAGTTTTTTTTTTTTTTTTTTTTTTTTTTTGTCCTTTTTACATGTATAAAATATAATGTCGTTAAAAATGTCAAATAAAATTGCATTATAAATTATGCGCGGATACATCTTTGGTTGATTTGTTTCAAAACCTACTGGACTAAACCAAGGCAAAATAGTAGTAACCCTATAGTTTCATCACTAAACTCATGTAGGGAAAGCTTCAGCAACAAAATCTAATTAATAAACTTAAATTTACAGACCTTGATTGAAGCCAATGTTGATGTGAAAACTACAGATGGGTATTTGCTTCGCGTTTTCTGCATTGGATTTACTCAGAAAGACCAAATGTCAACTAAGAAAACATGCTACGCCCAGCATACACAGGTATGTCTGCTGTCCTTGCAGTATTTACTGTCTAGCATAAGTAAAGCATTAGCTGTTAGCATTAGTAAGTAAGATAACTTTAAAGAGCACACTGTCGATTGTCACCATCTCCTCATATATCTTACATTTTACAAGATAATTGAACACAGTACAAAATGATGATCACCAATTGTTTTTACTTATCAGAAAATTTTCATGATGACAGTTAAATAGTCCACTACTTTCTCTGATGTGCTATGTTCATTTTACAGTAAAAGTAAAATCAATTTGGTAATTCAGTAGAATATCATTTAAAGCCATAGATAACATGAACCAACTCATTCTTTTTAATGATATGATAAAACACAAAATTGGCAATACAAAGCTTATGAAAATGATGTATGTTGTACACACACTGTGTTTAATAAATAAATAAAGAGAATAGTTCTGGTTCAAGGTCGCATGATCCATTTCCTCAGATACAAGAAAGCTATTTGACTTTGTCGATAGTTAGATGATGTTAAAAAAATAAATTTCTATTACGAATTTTATTTTTAATTTTTTAACATAATCTTAACATATAAAGCAACAATTTTGAGTGATAAGACAGACAAGAGCTTTCAACTAAAGTAACTTCTTCGTGGATGATCTCATGTGTAATTGTTTTTTTCAGGTGCGAGCTATTCGCAAGAAGATGGTGGAGTTGATCACACAAAATGTGGTCACCTCGGACCTCAAAGATGTTGTAAACAAACTGCTGCCTGACTCCATCGCTAAGGATATTGAGAAGGCGTGTCAAGGAATTTATCCACTTCATGATGTGTACATTCGCAAGGTGATATTTCTAGTCATATTTTCCAGGTTTCTGCCTTGTGTGATATTTTTAAAATGTTGGCACTTTTAATGTGAAACTTGAAATAGGGTACCTAGCTCAATTAAAACACAAGGCAATACAGAAAAACAAAAATCATGTGACTTGGATCATGTTTTTCAACTTTCCCCTGAATAAGAGATACCAAGGAAAATAAACCATAGAGGTTAGGTGTGATAGATTTGAAATTAAAGGATAGGAGAAACCACCTTAACAAGGTGAAGAGGGTCCTATAGTTCTGTGTAGAATATCGTACTAACACACAACAACTTCATTTATTATCCAGTGCAAAGTTGCTTATTTTTTCCTTCCTATGTGATGTCCATCTTTAACCTTCTATTTTATCCCGCTATTTCTCATCTTTTACTTTATATCCCTGGCTTGTGACTTGCTTTGGCGGTTTCATATCTGGAATTTTCTCGCGCCTCACTGGCAGCGCACAACCGCTGGTATAAACATCAGCGGCTGAGCTAGTCAGAGTTACCAGTTCTCTAGGCCTTCTAGGAAGCTGGAGGTAGGGCATGGAGCTTCTCTCTCCTTGCCATGCTGATGAGATGAGTCCCAGTAAGGACGAAACAGCTGTCCATGGCTAGAGATGAAGTGCTGAAAATGACAGTGTGCTATGCGCAATGCTCACGGCATCTAAAGCAATATGCAAGCTGAATTCCCTTTTTTAATGAAGCTTGCTTTCTACTAAGCAATATGAGCCACTTACATACGCTTATAAATTTAATTTCAGCCTGGGTTAAAATATTTTCTCTACTTCGTGTCCCTGTAAGTGTAAGCTCATACTATCTCTTATTCCCCAATTTTTCCTAATCTATATATGGGGTTTTCTATCAAATCTTATAATTTCCCTGAAATAAGCAGGTAATATTAAAGCAAAACTTTTTTTCGTGCAGATATTTAGATAGGTAAAATGTATGTGACATAGTATTTAGGTCTTATGATTATTATTTTGGAATGCGCTTTTTTTAAACCAATTTATAAGACATGATACCGGAAAAGAAGCAGAAAAAAAAATACATGTGTATATTTGTTGATAAGTGTAGTGCGAATGATGAGATTTGTTAATCTGAATATTAAATTGTTGATCTTTTTAATTACTACCAAGATCTGATGTACTGCACTAATTATCCCATTTAATAAATAGAAAATTAGTTTTTTTTTTTTTTTTTTTTTGCTGTTTTTTCCTTTAGCTGTAGCGTATTATATTGGTCACTTATCTTCAAAGATTTTTAAGAAAGTTTTTTTTTTTCGTTATTATTATAATTGAAGAGCTGTAGAATCAAACAATTTTAAAAGCTAAACTTTGGTTCATGTTGACTGTTGACCCTGTAGATCAGAGAATTTTGAACTGAATATTGTGTATATTATTTTGCAGGTTAAGGTGCTGAAGAAGCCCAGATTCGACCTCAGTAAACTTCTAGAGCTTCACGGAGACTCCAAGGGTGGCTCCGAGGGTGTTGAGGGAGGAAAGGTTGACAGACCAGAGGGATACGAACCTCCTGTCCAGCAATCTGTCTAATTCACAATAAATCAATAATATAATATAAGAACTCATCTTTTTATTTATCAATGCCCAAATTTGTAGCTTTTAATCACTATGCTAGGATAGCCAATTCAATAGAATCTTGGTGATAATTTGATTTCAGTGGATAACCTAATGCAATTTGTCTTCAAACTGGTTACTGACGTAACAATCTTTACTTAATACAACATTTGGAATAGAAAAGAATGTTTAATTTTTAAAGCTGATGGCAAGCTGATTTCATTGAACAGGTTATTAAGAACACGAAACTAGAAATTTATAATAGTGGATTCTAGTAAGTCCACTTACATCAAATAAAAAAGCTAAGCAACCTGTAAGTGGCTTAATAAATAATATTGGTCAAGCCTCATGTTCTGCTATTTTTTGTCTGCCGAGGCGAAAAAGTAATTTTTTAAATAAACTTTTATTACATTATTTTACTTGCTTTTCGTGACAGCCGGTGGCAGCACTGAGCAGTTATATTTTTTGTAAACAACCAGTGGGCGGGTCTGCAACGTAGACTTTTGAAACTTTTTTTTCTGCCATAAGTTTGCATTTTTATTGTATTAAATGATACTTTAAGAGTAATTTAATGTTAAAAACTTAATTATGAATGAAATTAAAATGTTGTTACTTATTTTTTGTGTCATTTTATCGGTCTGTGTGTGTGAAAAACAAAAAAATGTGTTAATTTTATTAGGTACGTTTGCCACAAGCATATGACTTTTCATATTATGATCAATATGATCCATACATTATAATAATGGTAGCTTTTCATCCTTAGTTATCTAATTTTTTTTTACAGCGGATGATGGAGGATTTCAAATGGGAGCTTACAGGAGTATGTGCCTTACCGAAAATCTTGATACATTGTCTAGAAAATCTCTTATATTTAACAATGCTTTCACCTCTGTCAGCAGCTGTTCACCAAGGTATGATGTACTTTCTCTCTCTAGCTTTATACACATACCACACTGTATGTGTGAATCTCTCACATAAAAAACAATACCAAACATATTATACAGTACAATAAATAATATAAAATTTATTTGTATTCACATATATATTATATAATATATTTCTGAATATGCTTCTTTGCATTAACAGTATAGTTTATTTTTAGTCGGGCATCACTTCTGACTGGCCAGCCGAGCCATCAAAATGGCATGTATGGACTTCATCAAGGTGTGCATCATTTCAACTCATTCAACAAGATTCATAGCTTGCCAGCACTGCTATCTAAACATGGCATCAAAACAGGTAGATAAATCAGAAGTCTTTTATAGACCCTTTACGTATTTGTGTTTCATTGTTTCATTGAACTGCTACACCTGTTGACCGCTAGGGAAGGACCAGGGTCTAGATCGGGGGAGGGGGGGGTTACATTTCCTATGGTGCTGCTCATCATGCTTGTGTTCTAATGATATACAGCTAGGCAAGGACCAGGGTCTGGATCAAAGGGGGGGGGGGGGGTACATTTCCTATGTTGCTGTTCATCATGCTAGGTGGTGAGTGTTACTACCTTGTAGTTAGCAGAACCCCCTTGATCATGCTGTTCCTCAACACAATGTGCAGTAAACAAAAAACATGTTAAACTGGCTAGTACCCAGAGTACCTAAAATATATGCACTGCGTGGTGCAGTATTTTTTGGGTTTGTCACTGCTTCTTTGTTAAGAGTCACCTCTGCAGTGTATTGGGGTGGGGGGCATTGCTGCCCTCCTATGGTCTGTTCCTAACTCTTTTCATTGATATTATTCTCTCATTAAACAACCATTTAGAATTTTATTGTTCAATTTTGTATTAATACATATGATTTTTTTTATGTAATAATTATTAAGAAAGTGCAACGGGTTGTGTAAACCACTAAAGGTCTTACCAAAATGAAGTGGCGTCCTGTATTATGGTTCAAATATATCTTTCGAGCCAGAGGTAGTAGGGGGGGGGGGGGGGGGGGGCTTTAAATTTTATGCCTCCGAGATAAAAGTTAAAAAGAGGGGTAGTTCCGTGAGCCTAATGTTCTTTACAATTCTTTTACTGGGACATGCCCGGCCTCACTTTTCTACCCCAGTTGCTAGCACAAATATTTTTTATTTGTTCATCCTAGCATTATGCAGGACACTACTTCACTATGGTAAGGCACCATTGCTGGTTTCCATCATCCTATTTTTCTTTTTATTTACCAGAAATTGTTTTTATACTGTCATGTTCCCCCCCCCCCCTGTTTTTTCCTTCATTTAGTTTATTTTATTAATTGTGATTTGCAGGTATCATTGGAAAAAAACACATTGGCCCAGAAAATGTTTATCCCTTTGACTTCTCAGAAACAGAAGAAAACAATTCAATTTTACAAGTTGGTAGAAATATAACAAAAATTAAACTACTTGTTAGAGAATTCTTATCACAAAATAAGACAAAGTAAGTAGCATTAAATCTGCACTTGGTATCGAGAGAAATCACTTCTTTGAGAGAAGCCTCGTCAAGATGCCATATATAATTTGATCCTGTTCTACTCTGTTAACACTATAGTTCATAAATTGTTATAAATTTTATTCACAGTCCATTCTTCCTTTATGTTGCCTTCCATGACCCTCATCGGTGTGGTCATACAAACCCAGAGTATGGAGAATTTTGTGAAAAATTTGGTAATGGTGACCCTGGTATGGGTCTCATTCCTGACTACACTCCTGTAGATTATGTTGCTGATGAAATTGTACCACCATATTTTGTTCCTAATACAAAAACAGTGAAACAGGATTTGGCAGCTCAATATACAACAATGTCTCGTTTAGATCAAGGTATTAACACTGACTAGTTCATATGATTGAAATTGCATTTTTATAGCCTACTTTTTCTTAAATAATAAATAATTATGAATGTCAGGTAGCCAAGCTGGTTATCTAATGCTGAGATAGTAGAACAATAAAAAGAAAATCAATAATAATAAACATAAAAAGGATAACGAGAAAGACTAATAATAAAATAGGGGGTTATTTTATTTCATATTCTAAAAGAGCACATTTTCCAGAATTGATTGATATGCAAATGTCATATTCTTGAGTTCAGTAAGTATTTTTAATTGATTTTTAAGAATAAAAAAATGACGTCACGGGCGCTAACTTATGCATGTAGGCATAGAAAAAAGTTTACGCCCGTGACGTCATTTTGTACCTTTTAAAAATTAACTAAAAATACTTATTGAACTAAAAAATTACAAATTTGCATTTTTATCGATTCATGACAATATATCCTCTTTTAGAATACGCAATAAAAATTACACCCTTAAATACTTGGGACTTTCTCATTATATAACCTTGATTAATTCTGTATGTTAAGTGTAGCTAAATTGACAATCATGTATATTTTTGCCCTTATATACCAACAATGATATAATGCAGTGTTTTATGAAAGATAATCAGAATTGACATAAGGTGTGTGATACATTTACTTATCATCAGTCTGGCTGAACAACAGGCTCGGACTGGCCATAAGAGCAAGTTCGCAATTGCGGACGTGGCCCCCCTGTTTGGAGGCCCCTAAGGCCCAAAAAGGGGCGTAACTAGGGTGTTACGCCCCTTTTGTGGCCCCTAAAGAGGGTGTTACACCCCTTTTGCGGACGAGGCCCCTTGATTGCCAGTCCGACCCTGCTGAACAATAAGGATAGTTAAAAACTGGCTATATTTAAAACTGCTGGCTACCTATTATTTATTATTGGCTATTTATTATTGTGTGCCTGTGTGTGTCATTGACAATTCTTTTGTTTAGGTGTTGGTTTGGTATTAAAAGAGCTTGCATCTGCTGGCTACGCTGATGATACACTTGTCATTTATACCTCTGACAATGGTATACCTTTTCCCAGTGGAAGGACAAATCTATATGATCCAGGTGCAGTAAATAAAAAAAAAAAGAAAAGAAAAGAAAAGAAAAGAAAGAAAGGAAAGGGAGATGTGCTTGTTTTTATTATTATTTTTTTCTGCCACTCTCACAATTATACATCTCTGTCAGCTAATGCTAATCTCACTTTCCTCTAAATTCCAAAATTTCTAACTGTAGTGTAAGTGTATTTATTTATTATTTTATAAAATGTTATTCTTTGCTGCAGGAATGGGAGAGCCATTGTTGATTTCTTCTCCATATGCCAAAGTGAGGCATGGTGAAGTTACATATGCCATGACAAGTCTACTTGACATTACCCCCACGGTTCTAGACTGGTTTGGTATCGGCATTCCTTCTACTCTCACCGGACAATCTTTGCTACCATTACTACATCAAGGTTTGAGAATTATTCATTTAACCATCTAGCAAAGTCAATTGATTTTATTACAGTATTTATAATGAAATGTATATTTTATAATTACAGAACCAAATGAAGATAATAGAGCTGTATTTGCCAGCCACAACCACCATGAAGTGACAATGTATTACCCTATGAGAGCTATAAGAACTAAAAAATATAAATTGATTCATAATTTAAATTTCAAAATGCCATTCCCCATTGATCAAGATTTTTATTTATCATCCACTTTCCAGGTATGATACATTTTCTATATTTTCAATATTTGTAGGAGGCAAGTGAAGTATGTCAGGATAGGAAGTTGTGAAGGTCTATCACTGGGTCAGGATAAAACATCTGTGTTGTTGGCTTACCCCGAAAGGGATTATAGCGTCATGATATGTATGTATAATAATATGTAGGCCTATATATTTATTAATTATTATTATTTTTATATTTTAGGAGATGTTAAATAGAAGCAGATCCAATCTTCCTCTGCAATGGTACAAAGCCTCTTTGAAAGATTATTATTTCAGATCTGAATGGGAAATGTATGATCTGCATCTAGATCCTGAGGAAAGGTTTAATGTGGCAAACAAGAAGAGCTACCAGGTAAGAAAATAATTATTATGTTTATTTAAATGATCAACATTGACGGGTTTCTTTTCTTTCATTTAGATGAACTTGAAAGAACTTCAAGCAAAGTTGCTATCATGGCAAAATGTCACTGCAGACCCATGGATTTGTGCACCTTATGGTGTGCTTGAAGCCTCAGGTGATTTTAAAAATAGCCCTCAATGTCTTTCTGCAGATTATTTTAAAATTTTGTGAAACTTTATATTTTCTGATGTGATATTTCATTAAAAAATGTTTTTATACAGAAATATCAAATTATTAAATTTCTGTTCCACTAAAAAAAAAAAAATAAAAATAATACCCTAATAATAAAAAATAAATAAAAAATAAAATAATAATAATAAAATCCAAAGAATAGGTTTAATATAGTAAAGAAATACTTCTTAAAATTTTAGTAGCTTATATTAAATGTAAAGTTGTATCTTGCCCCCTTATTTTAAAATGTCCGATCTCAGAGTTCTGTAATTAAAAATAAAAGAGGTAGGGGTGGGAATATGGTGCTACAATTCTAGGATAGGAAATCAGGGGACCACAAACTTTTCCTGTCAACCTGAGATTGGTTCAAGTGCTTCATTCTTATAAAAAGTTTATACACATTTTAAAAGATAAAATGTATGAGAACTAAAGTACAATGCCATAAAATTGCAGGATTACTTATTACATATCCCAGGATATAGTACATACACTAAATGTTTTACTCCCCCCCCCCCCCCCCAACAAATAAAAATAATAAAATTAAAAATTATCTTACACATCACAATTTATACTTACATATATGTTATTTGTATGAGAAAAACAGACCAGATTTGAGTTGATTTTTGAAGCCTCTCCTTTGGAAGGCAACTTATTAAAAAAATAAAATAATAATAATAAAATAAAAAGATGCATATTGATCCAGGCTTTGATGCTTCGTTTGCAATCACAGTATAATAGTTCATCTCCCATTTGCCTAGCGGCAATGTCGGATCAAATGAGCGCCACAGTGGCGCCTGGAGAAGACTTCAGAAGTAGACGCCATCATCTGAAATACGTTATGCTTCTAGTTCTGCAGTCTCCTCCAGACGCAATGGTGGCTGCATTCGATCATTCCCACTATAGGAAATGTACTACTGTATAAACTACTGTGGGTTTCAAACAAGAATATGCAGATCTGGATAAATAAATAAGTTTATTGATCAAAGGATTACATACAAGTAAAATTGAGGATCAAATTGTACAAGTGAAATCTAGATATGAGCAATTATCTGTGATCTGGATTTTGACGTGTGATATCACTGGTCATATGAACTGGGTGAACAAATGAACATATATATTATTTATAATTTATACAGATATGTGTTGTTTTTATTGTATAATAAATAACATTTAGTTGTTTGATATGCAAGCAGAATCGCACTATATATATATATATATATATATATATATATATATATATATATATATATATATATATATATATATATATATATATATATATATATATATATATAGGTATATATATATATATATATATATATATATATATATATATATATATATATATATATATATATATATATATATATATATATATATATAGGTATATATATATATATATATATATATATATATATATATATATATATATACACACACAAATATACATATAATAAAAAAAAAAACTAAGCTTTTTAAGTTTTTATTCGGTGGCCTGATTCATGCTGCCATATAATATAGATATTTAGACACCTAAAATGCCATGCATTGTATGTTTGGATACATATATCCAAAAATCTTACCATAAATCTATCTCGCACTGTCTCTGATCGCTGCTGAGAACTGAGAGCGTGCCGTACGTGTCCAGAACCCAGCAATGTCTCTCACATGTCTTCCAACTCCAAGCATTTTTTGTAGTCCAGCGACACCGCATGCAACACCTGAACTACAATGTTAAGCTTACATAAAAGCTTTTAGTTCCAGATGTCACTACTATTGGCGCAGCGTCGTTTCATATTAGACTACGCGCTAGCATAGGGAGTTGGAAGACATCCCAGTAAACCACATTTTACACGGAAAGTACTTTTCCAGTACATTTCTCAGTTGCAAAAAAGTACTTTTCCGGCTGTTATTTGGTGCAAGTACTTGACCCATGTAAAGAGTGTCACTCTGGGCCATGTGCTTAATGTGCTTTGCAAGTACTTTCTTCAACAATTGCTTTGCAAGCACTTTACATGCACTTGTGATTTTTTAATATTTATAAAAAGTTTATTCCCCTCAATTGCCAACCTAGCCGACACTCAGGATTGATCCTCTCACCTTCTGTTCATGAGACCTATCTAGACTCTACCACTGAGCCATGGTCGCATATGATATTTAATATAGATTTAAAACATATATTTATCTTTCTCTTTATTTTTTACTCGCTTCTGATTGGTCGGCACTGCGTACACTTGTGAAGTGCATGCAAGTGATGCAAGTAAAAAAAAAAATAAAAAAAACTTTAAATAACTTTCTTAAAAGCACTATTCATGTACATGTCAAATACATGCATGGCACAGTATAATGTTATAAAAGTTTCTTTATAACTTGAGAGCTTTCGTCATATGATAATGACATTATCAATCAAAAGAGAAAATTACTTGAGCACATCACTGAGCAGTGTCTTGTCTTGTACTGCCGTGTTATGCTCTTGCTGGTTTGGAGTTGGTGGAGAGGGGTGGGGGTGGAGTAGGGAATCTGGGAAGGAGTGTGAATGAGTGAGGGAAGGAGTGAGTGAGGGAAAGGGAAAAGGTGGGGAGGGGAGCGGGAATAGGGTATATTTTTGAAATATGTTAGCGAATATTAAGTCCAGGCAGCCCTTTGGCTTTTCTGGATCTTAATATATGTTGATATGCTAATTCATATTGTCGTAATGTCGCATAGTTGGCTGGGCCTGGAATAGTGCGAAGTATTGTTGATTTATAACATAATTGGAAATTCGATATGCCATGAGAGGCTGCATGTTCAGCCACAGGTTTTTCCATCTCATTGTTTTTTACGGATTGTCTGTGGCCATTCATGCGGTCTCTCGCTTTTTGTGTGGTTAAGCCTATGTAAAATGCTTGACATTTTTCCTGTTGGCCTGTGGTGGGGTTGGTGGTATGTTGGTTACATTCAAGTTTGTAGATTACGTTTTCTGATGTGCATGTATTGTGGCCGTGGATAGGGTATGTAAGGTTGGTGACGGGACTTGTAAACGTTTTGCTGGGGATTTGAGTGATGCATGTATCGCATCTCCTTCCTCTGTTGCTCTGTTTGCCGTTGTTTTGACAGGGGAAAGATCCACTAGGTAGGGGCTTAGGTTTTGGTGTGGGATCAGTATGGGATAAGATTGCTTTAATATTTGGTGGTTGACGGAATGCTATTGGTGGTATTTTTGGTAACAGTAGGTTTGTTTCGGTGGTGGCTAGAATGGGGTGTGCATATTGTAACATCTGTCTGATTTCTTTTTCTAATTTGGGGTGAACATGCGGCCTCTCATGGCATATCGAATTTCCAATTATGTTATAAATCAACAAATACTTCGCACTATTCCAGGCCCAGCCAACTATGCGACATTACGACAATATGATTTAGCATATCAACATATATTAAGATCCAGAAAAGCCCAAGGGCTGCCTGGACTTAATATTCCCCAGTAAACCACAGTTTTTTCACATGTACATTGCAAGTACTTTTCCGATGCAAGAATGTCAGTACCAGTGACGTCACATGAGCTGGTAGTGACACTCTTACATCGGAAAAGTACTTGCAAACTACTTGTGAAAAACTGTGGTTTACTGGGTCGCTAACATATTTCAAAAATATACCCTATTCCCGCTCCCCTCCCCACCTTTTCCCTTTCCCTCACTCACTCCTTCCCTCACTCATTCACACTCCTTCCCAGATTCCCTACTCCACCCCCACCCCTCTCCACCAACTCCAAACCAGCAAGAGCATATACGGCAGTACAAGACAAGACACTGCTCATAGTGATGTGCTCAAGTAATTTTCTCTTTTGATTGATAATGTCATTATCATATGACGAAAGCTCTCAAGTTATAAAGAAACTTTTATAACATTATACTGTGCCATGCAAGACCTCGACCTCTCCATAGAACTTCTACTGTGGTAAGGCCCTTGCTGGTTTTTCTATCCTTTTCTTTATCATTGATCCTAACCGCGATGGTTTTTTCCTTAAATTGATCATGTCAAATACATGTCAGTTAAATTTTTGTAAACTACATGAAAAGCACATGCAGAAATCTGTGGACATGTACTTTTCACGTAGTTTTATAATAAAGAGTACTTGCCATGTATATTTCCGTATAACATGGTTTACTATGGGATGTGAGATGTGAGAGACATTGAGAACCCAGAACCCAGATCTATGTTCAAAATTCCCGGCATTTTGAAATTTGTCCTGATAAGTGCTGCCATCTATTTAAAACATTTTATTTCTAGGAGCATCGGTGCGTTAAAAAGAACTTTATTATCTTTAAAAAATATCTGATTTTATTTATTTTATCAATGTATTATAAATGTCTGATGGATCTGGAGAAAAGATAAAAAAGTTCGTGTTCAAGACAAAGAATCCTAGGATTGGAGAACCTTCGTCTGAAACGCTAGAAGTTGTTATTCCAGAGGTGAGTGCCATGCCCCCTTTTTCCCCATCGTCCCTATCCGCAAAGCGGAATATGAGCATGCACATAATATGATGTAATATAATTATGTATGTATTGTATATTCACACATGCTCTGATAATATATTAATTAAATATTAACTACTTTTAATTTGTGTTTTTCTTTTACAGTTATTGCAGGCAAGCTACAACTTTTATACGTGGCCTTCTGCACCTGTATTAGCTTGGTTTTTGTGGGAGCATCGTCGTGAACTTCCTGGTAAGCGCGTTGTTGAAATTGGAGCTGGCACCAGTCTTCCAGGAATTGTTGCAGCCAAGTGTGGAGCAGAAGTAACTCTCACAGACTGTGCAAGCTTACCTAGAAGTTTGCAACACTGCCAGAGAGTTTGTGACGTCAACAACTTACAAGGGCAGGTGCGAGTTATTGGTCTTTCCTGGGGTCTTTTTCTTCAAAGTACTTTTCAAATTGGACCTATTGATTTAATCCTAGGTTCAGACTGTTTTTACGAACCAACGGTTTTTGAAGATATACTTGTCACAGTTGCATATTTATTAGAAAAAAATCCTCACGCTAAATTTTTGTGTACTTATCAAGAAAGAAGTGCCGATTGGTCAATTGAACATTTACTCCATAAGTGGAATTTGCAGTGTGAGGAGATACCATTGACAACTCTGGGAGCAGAGTCTGGCATTGATATCAACGAGTTGATGCAAGATCATACCATTCATTTACTAGAGATCTCTCGAATCTAAAGTACATACACACCACACCACACAATGGCAGCCAGATCAATTTACAAGTTATTCATTGGAAATTTACCTTGGACTGTTGGACACCAAGAATTGAGACACTATTTCTCAGAGTTTGGTCATGTTGCTTCAGCACACGTAGTATTTGACAAAAACACTGGTATGAGTCGAGGTTATGGATTTGTGTTATTTGGAAACCAAGGAGGTTACAACAATGCTACAAATAAGCAAAACCATTCATTAGAAGGAAATCAATTATCAGTCCAAACAGCTAGTAATTAATATTTAAAAAAAAAAAAAAAAAATGGCTTCTCAAAATAATACAGAGCTAGAGAGTAGATTTGATAAAGCTGCTAAACATTTACAAATGATAGCAGCTAATATTGATGCTACAAACTTATTAGAATTATATGGTTTGTATAAACAAGCCACTTGTGGTCCCTGTAATACTTCTCAACCATCTTGGTTTAATGTAACAGCCAAACGTAAATGGGAAGCATGGAAGAATTTAGGAGATTTAAGTAAAGATGATGCTATGCAGAAATATGTAGTCATGCTAACAACACTAGATCCTGATTGGGAAGATAGTAGTGAACAAGATGATGCTTTTTCTGGTGGTAATTGGGTTTCTGTCTCATGTCCAGTAGTAGAACCCGAGGAAATTCTTCATGATGCTGATAAAACATTGCTTGACTGGGCAAAAGAAGGAGTTTTAGACAAAGTTCGTGAGCTTGTTAGTTCTCAAGACATCAATCAATGGGATGAAGAAGGTATGACCTCACTTCATTGGGCAGCAGATCGTGGGAATATAGATATGATAGAGTGTCTTATTTCTCTTGGAGCTGATGTAAATTTTCAAGATTCCGAGGGTCAAACCGCACTACATTATGCTGCATCTTGTGGTCATGCTAAAGTTCTTGAGATGCTTTTGTCTCATCAAGCAGATTCAAAATTAGTTGACAAGGAAGGAGATACCCCAGAAAATGTTGCAAGTTGTCCTGAAATTATTCAGATTTTAAAGCAAGCAACTTCATAATATTGTGTCCTATTATGTGTGTCCCTGTCCCATCATAATATATGTAATTTCAGTTGCTCAGTTTTTACAAAAAGGATTTAAACATTATTAACTAACATTCATTTCAAAGAACCCAGTCAACTTATATTTGAAGCTATGAATTGAGAAATTTTCACCCAAACTGTGTCTCTTATTACTCATCTCAAAGTCTTCTTATATTACAATATAAGTTTTCTACATTGTAATAAATGCTGAAAGACAAATCAAATATGGTGATCAAATCCTATGTAAATCCTTGCCATAAAAATCCTCCTTCAAATAATTTAAAGCTAATTGTAGAAATAATAATAAGAAATATTATGTCATATATGTTCCAATATGGAAATATGATCCTAATAATTTTTAATATTAATAGTTAAGTTGTAGCTTTTTGGTGGTAGAAAGTAGTTGCAATGTAGTGTATTTACAAATAAGCACAATAATAATGTATTTTTGCTTTATTTTATGTTAAATAAATTTTATCAAATTAAAGTTGAAAAAAATTTAAGATTATGTTTTTAATATACTGTAGTCTAATTCCTGTTATTATATTTTTAGATCCAAAGCTATTGTTCTTGTAATGATCAATGTGAGACTGGAGTTGAATGCGGTGTTCACTTGAGCTTTTTTGTAATTGGAATTGTTAATTATTTGATGAAAATAACATGCATTCTAATGGAGCTCACTTAACAATTCCAATCAGAAAATGCTCAATATGAACATGGCATAAATACATGAATACTGAAACATATATACTTTTCTCTTGGGGCAAATTATAGGAGTTTTTATTTGATGAAAGTCCCTAGGAGATACTAGGTACTCTGACCAAATTATTTCTATATTGTTGAAAACTTCGCTAACATAACATATTATAATATGATGCATTTAAATGGCTATCGTGACCTCTCAATAATGAAAAAAATTATAGAAATTTCTTGTAGGGCTAGAATACTAGGGAATTTCTATTGCGCGTAATGAGACTTTGTAGTATTATCATAAAACTTTTTTTTTTTATGCAGACGGAAAAAAAAAAAAAAAAAAAAAAAAATGTTTTCTTTAGGCCTATATTTTTCTCCTTTTGAAACAATCCACATTTTCATATTATCATTACTTGGAAGAAAAACAAACAAGTATACATAAATGAATTGACTCAAGATGAATTTTATAATAACCATGGCTTTTGCATTGCAGTTTGCAGGAAGAGAGAGTGAGTTAGATAGCTGAGTTATATACTGGTTATATATAGTACCAGATGTCGGACACAGGTGTCTCTATAGAAAATATCAGCTGTAGATGTTAATACTAAATATGTAATTTAAATATTTTTAAAGTTTCTGCAAGTAAAATTACTTATGTTACATGAATTTGAAGACTATAATTTTATAGAACATGTAATATATAATATAGTAGTGAAGCTATAGCTCCTAGAGTTATAATTTTAAAGGTGAGTGTATATATTATCAATCCTTATCAATTTTTGATAAAAAAATCTTTATCTCTGTTTTTACTATGCATATTCATTGTTGTTTTACAGGTGCCAACGTAAAAAAATGCCTACTTTTCTTACACCAAATCGACATGGATATTCTGTAAGATTTTCTCCATTCCAACCAGATAGACTGGTGTGTGCTACTTCTCAGTATTATGGGCTAGCAGGTAAACGTACTATTGTAGTAAATATAATTCATTGTCTGTTTTAGACTTTTCTGATTTTAATTCCATAAACTTCACTTGAAAGTGGCATTGTTCATAAAATATGATATTCCAGCTTTTCTGACAGTTGTGTATACGAAGCTATGAAAGCATGAAAGCAGCTGTGCCTATAAGCAGGGTCGGATTGGCAATCTAAGGGCCTTTTGTATGCAAGAGGGGTGTAACATTCTCTAGGGCCTTAAAAGAATGTAAAAGGAGGTTTAACACCCTAGTTACGTCTCTTTTATAGGGGTCTAATGAGTCTCCAAACACTGGTCTTCTTTTATGCCATTCCCAGGCCTGTGTGCCTGAGATATAAGCCATAACATAACATATATACTTTAATCTTGAGGTACCCTGGTTCCGAAAAAACCTGGCTAGAGCGTTAATCTATCCAAATATTGGAAATGGGAAAAGTTTAAACCAAAGTGGTCAGAATGTTTTGGGGCCAGTGTAAATGGTCTGTATTGACTAATAAAGGAATAACTATTTTTTAGACCAACTTTAAGTGATTTCAGTCTCATCCATGCCCGTACTGCACTATGCATAGTAAGTAGAAACGGAAGAAGATGTGAGCAAAATCGCTTATAGTCGGCCTCAAAATAGTTGTTCCTTTATTAGTCAATATCTTAGAATATAAAAAAATCGTAAATATCTTGTATTAAAAATGTGAGTGAAAAATACATTTGCAAAGTTACCCAACCTTATGAGGCTATCTTGGGCATGACTGCTTTTATTTGCAGGGACTATCCAATGCCTATAATGTAAATTAATGATACATATATAACAATAATATATACTAAAAAGCCTAGTATATATATATATCTATGCCTCTGCGTCCAAAGCGAGTAGCTACGTACTTTCCAGATTTCCGACAAAACGACTATCTTCACTTTCTGAGCAGCGCTGTAACTGGACTAGTTGCTATAAACTTAACATTGCAGATGCTCGTCAGAGGAAAGTGTAGATAGTTGTTTTGTCGGAAATCTGGAAAGTGTACATGCTCGCTTTTGACGCGGAGGCATTGATATATATGCACCATATATATATGGTGCATATGAAAGCATGTAATAATATATTAAGAATTATACATAACAATAATTATATATCGTTATGTATTATGTTTTTCAGGTGGAGGCACTTTATTTCTACTACAGCTTACAGGGGATGGTACAATATTAGAGAGTGCCAAGTTTGAATGGGCAGATGGTTTATTTGATGTCGTATGGAGTGAAACTGATGCCAATGTTGTCATCAGTGCAAGTGGAGATGGGAGCTTGCAGCTTTGGAATTTCAATGCTCCTCAAGTAAGACACAAAAATGTATTAATTGCATTGATCACATCCTATGTATAATAGGAAAAAAAAAAAAAAAAAAAAAAACAGTTTCTTTTATAATGTAAATCAAAGGAAAGAAAATAGTTTAACACATAATATTCAAATTATATTTTGTGAAAATCTTAAATCAAAGAAATAAAAATATATTAGGATGTAGAATTACTGCAAGCCCTAGGCTGCAATACAGACAGGATCCCCCCCCCCCCCTTTAAATACCATAATTGTATAATATATTACCAACGTTAACTATCAGTCTAGCTGCAGACACATGTTTCAGTCTTCCTGCTTTAAAAACATCACATAATATAATTAATATTATACAGTGTATGTGCATAGAAAATACATTCTGCAATTAATCACAATATTTATCCCTTGGACCTTGTCAGTGCAACAATTCAGCTCCATGTGGTACAGATAAAGCAGGAGCACTGCTATCTCTCTACCTTGGGTGTCAAACTGACTGGTCACTCACTAATACGTGTCCCCCTGAACTGATTGATTGATGATTGTCATTTTTAGCTGGCTCCTCAGACTTTCCGTGAGCACAAAAAAGAAGTTTACTCTGTGGACTGGAGCCAGACAAGACAAGAACAACTAGTGCTCTCAGCTTCGTGGGATTGCACTGTTAAATTGGTGAGATTATTATTTAATTGATTGTTATTTAAACAAATAACACCATACATAATTATAACACTTGTAATAATTCCAAAGTAACTGTACCAAAACATTCAACTAAACTATATTTGAAAGAAGTCCATATTTTGTAACTGCTAAAATTTATGACAATTTGCCTTCTATCTTAAGAAATGTAAATAATGATAATTTTTATAAAAATCTGCTTAAAAAAACTTTGCTTCATAAAGACTACTATACTTTAGGATCATTTTTTGATAAAGATTAAAAAATAAATGATATTGATGTATTGATGTTCACCACCCATACAACATTGGAATATTATACAGATAATAACACATTTTCTCAAACTTCATTATAATGTTTGTACTTCATTTAATAGAGCTCTTATATAGTTGTGTGATTCATTTTTAATTTGTATTCTTGTTGTTATTGTTAGTATTATTATATTACTTTATTTTCTTCTTTTTTTTATTAAATAAAATTATAAGTTTAATTTGACAAGACCAATGCTTGTTGTAACTTTGATTGTTACTATGAACTGCCTGGGTCAATAAAGATTCTTATTCTTATTATAGATTTGCGCTTATGTATAATATTGATATTATTATTTTTGCTGCACCATGAATTTGGTTATTTTAGTTTTTAGCTAATAGTTTCTTGCATGTTTGCTTTTTTCCCTATATAGAATGTAGATTTAAAATAATAAAAATAAAGAAACTTAAGTATTTAATTTACACAATTACAATTGGTGGATAAAATTACACAATCATAAATTTTGTTATCATATTAATGTAAAAGGCAATTTAATTTTATACCTTCAAATAATTTTGCCAATGCAAGGCAAACCTTTTATGCAAATATTGCTTAAGATTTAAGAAGTATGCAAGTAATTTGCATCCGCTCTTGCAACTTCAACTTTCACAATGGAAAGAGAGAGAGAGAGAGAGAGAGAGAGAGAGAGAGAGAGAGAGAGACAGACAGACAGACAGAGACAGAGAGAAACAGCCAAGAATTATTGATTAAGTGTTTAGTAGATGTTTGCATCTATAGTGCAGCCAACAAAAGTCAGGGTTTACAATTTTACACGAGCTCATAAAAATTATATGTACTGAGTATCCAAAAACACTGGTATTCAGGTAAACTGATGAGTGACGATTCACTTTGTCTGGATAGGATTTCAATAAAAGTTAAGCAATAAACTCCCCCCCCCCCCCTATTGACTCAGTAAGTTTTGGGTATGTTGTGAACAACGCCTCCACACTCGAATACGTGACCTTGCTACATTGTGACCTTGTCAGCACCACGTGTACTAGTAAAAATTTAAGCTTTATTTACGATGCAATCCCAGTGCTAGTATTGTTTGTAAGCATTTCTGATTGTTAGGACTATTTAACAAAGGAGCGCAGAGGCAGTGGTTGTGAGATTGTGCTACTAAATTTGTCTTCAAGCAGCAGCAGCAAAGAAAAAAAAAAAGAAGAATAACCCATTATCCACCCATTGTTGGGAAAACCATGTCACTCAAGTGGTACTGATTTTTAATAATATAGTAATAATATTTTTCAGTGGGATCCATTGAGAGCCGCTTCATTGTCTACATTCACTGGTCACACACAGCTTGTTTATAATGCAATGTGGTCAGTACATATCCCCAGTTGCTTTGCTTCAGTATCAGGTGACGGAACATTGAGGGTTTGGAACTGCCATGCTCCCCAGAGGCCTTCTCTTAGTGTCCGAGCACATAATGCTGAGGTTCTATCTTGTGACTGGTGCAAGTATGATCAGAATATTATTGCTACTGGAGCATCAGATGGTCTTATCAGAGGCTGGGATTTAAGAAATTTTAACACACCTGTCTTTGAGCAAAAGGTATGTTAATTGTCCTTTTCTCATTTATGTTTCTTAACTTTTAAATGTGTTCATTTTTTTTTTTTTTTTTTTTTATAAATTTTATCTTAAAACTATTTCTAAAAAAGAAAGGCTATACAGTACTATACTACATTATGTATTTCTATTTGGGATTGCAGGGCTGTGAGTATGCTGTGAGAAGATTGCAATTTTCTCCACACCAAGCGTCAGTGATAGCTGCAGTTTCATATGATTTCACTACAAGGTATAATTACTACTTTAAAAAAAAAATCCCTTTTCATTTTAATAATCAATTTAAGAAAAATTTTCATCGCGGTTAGTGTCAATATGATGTAAAGGATAGAAATATGTACTAAGCAAGGGCCTTCTACTGTGGCAAGGCTCTTGCTAGAGCATATTTCCTTCCATTTCTTTATTATTTATCTCATTTTTATTATTCCTTTTTTTTCCCTCCATATTGAATGTTTATTTATATAAAGGTACAAAAACTGAAAATAGAAGTGAGATCAGGAAGAAAAAGAAAAAAAAAAAAAAAAAAAATCGAGTAATCTTAGTGGGAGGTGACTCAGGGGCTGGCTCAAAGTTTTCTCACATTTTTGCTATTTTGTGAAATTCCTTTTCTGGTTTTTAGATGTTTATAGAAGATGTTATTTTCAATGGATGTGCTTACTTTTCTTTCCCTTTTATTAGTTTTATTGCTTAAAAGATAAAATAAGTTAGAGCATTATATTTGTTTCATATTATTATTATTCGTCGATTTTAAAACTCCACACTGGCTAGGGATTAACAAAAAATTGTGGTTTTTGTATTTAAAAATCTTAAATATAATTTCCCTTAAATAAAAATGAGGATGTACACATGGTTGAGATAATATGTTTTACCATTTAAATACAGGGTGTGTTTTTCTTATAAGAATATCATTGCAAATCTAGTGTGAGTCTTCGAATGGTAAAGTGTAATATCAGTATCTCGTGTACATCTGTAAATCACTATTTTACTTTTGTTTATCCACTGATTAAGCGGGCGTATCTAAAATATAATATACTTATTGTTTCTATGTTAAACAGGATATGGGATTACAAAACAAGTGCAGAACCAGTGGAGACTGTCAAGCATCATTCAGAGTTTGTTTATGGACTGGATTTCAATAAACATGTGCCAGGTCAACTTGCAGATTGTGGTTGGGACTCTTTGTTACATGTGTTTACCCCAAACTCTTTGGTAACACCATTCTCCCCTCGACCCACATTGCATCTGTGATTATGTAAATTCCTGATGTGATTTATAGTTCCTTCAAAAAAAAAAAAAAAAAAATGCATTTCTTACTTAACTGATTAAAACTATAATATATTCTATTGCAATGTTTTTATTTGTTATTATAGTTTTAAATATCCATGACAAAATTAATTCAAATCTTTTATTGAAACTTGTGAATGTATTTTATTTGGGGGGGAAAAAAATCCCTATATATTTGTCACAAAATGTATACTTACATATTTATTTTGTAGTTTAAATGGAGTGTACCATTCTCTAAATATGTACTGCTATAACTTCAATGTTAAAACGTTGATCAGCTTAGTATTATTATTATTTTTTTTTTTTGTAATTTTTGTAATTTTTATGATGATTAAAATAAATATTGCAAAGTGCCAAAATATATATCCCAGTAAGCCACATCTTATTCACATGTGGATTGCAAGTACACCTCTGAACAAAAGTTCCTGACTGGGGCAGCAGCGGCCACCGGCCACTGCATTGTGGCCTGCAGTTGCAGTGTGTGGTTGCAGGTTGTCTATATACAAATCATTTGAAAACACTTGTTGAGAGCTGTACTTGTCCGATTAAAGAATATCACTCTCAGCTCATGTGACATCACTGGGTATATATTGTACAAATACTTATTGCTATCTACATGTGAAAAATTTGGTGGTTTACTGTGATAGTTTCAGATCCAATATGTACACTCCTCTCGAATACATCTGACCCAGGGTCGTGAGCTCCTGTGTTATTGCCCTATACTAAAAACGAACCCTTGTTGATGTAGTTCAAATTTTCACCGCAACAATCAACATGTAAAATGCAAGTGGCGCTGTAGTCTGCGTGTGAATTTTAAAATTCACACGCAGACTGCAGCGCCACTTTTATACGTAATTTTGTATTCTTGCATTTTTGTGGCGAAAATTTGAATTACATCATTAAGGAATCGTTTTTTCAACAATATAGCCTGAATATAGCTTCCTATCCTGTTTATATATCCATGATCTGACCACTTGTGTTAAAGTTTCCCCATATGTTTAACATTTGGAGAGATTAATGCTTCGGTCAGATTTATTTAGGATGAGTGTACATTTTTCGAGTATCTTTGATTAATTGAATTTATAGTGGTTGCTCAATTTTAAAGGCGTAGAACACCTTGAACAAAAAAGTTGCGTAATATCCTAAAAAACCTGAAAATCGATGTTGATTTGGCCGGAGTCATTGATTTCTAATTTATTTTCCATTCACAAAATGCTGCTGCCGGTCACTGACGTCACAGCTCGCCCGGTTTACTTGCGCGTGGACCAGGCAAGCTTTGACGTCAGTGACCGGCAGCGGCATTTTGTGAATGGAAAATAAATTAAAAATCAATGACTCCGGCCAAATCAACGTTGATTTTCAGGTTTGTTAGGATATTACGCAACTTTTTTGTTCAAGGTGTTCTACGCCTTTAAGGAAATATTGAGTCATATGAAATCATATTTTGAGCACATAATACCCTATATTTTACTTTTTAACAATTCTTTCACAGTAGCTTATACAGTAAGTTATCTCCTATACTGAGAATGTCAGATCAAATAAGCGCCACAATTGCAATTGGCGGAGACTCGTGCAGAACTAGATGCCGTCATTTGAAGTAACGTTAAGTGTCTAGTTCTGCAGGCTCCACCAGTTGCATTTGTGGTGCGCATTTGATCTGACATTCTCAGTATAGGAGATAACTTACTGTATAAGCTATATGCAATTCTTTTTATTTTAGTACTTTATTATAATAACCACACATTTGATCATAAGATAGAGGAGCTTTTGTACAGAAAGCTGTGTGTGTGCCGTACATAACTTTGCAGATGACTAATACATATTTTGAAGTTGGGTACTAACAAATTTACATAAGTAAGATGCTCATTAAAAACTGTTTTGAAAATTTTATTGTGATCTGTTGTTCTATATCTGTGTTCTATTTTAATGTACAGTATAATGCGTGCCGTTTAATTATTATTATTTAATATATTTATTCGGGATTTATTTTTAGAAATATAATTTTTTCATTCCAATTAATTTTGTTTTCTTTTAAAAGCCAAAGCCTGCTTAATTAAAAAATGGTGATTATTTCAGCTTTATATAACATATAAATTATATTATTTTTTATTTATTTTATTATTATTATTATTATATTTTTTTTTTACTTTTCAACTTTCAAATATTATGCGCCATTTGCCATTCCTAGCCGCAAGTCCTGCGCAAGTCGCATGTCAATTGTTTTATTGTGATGGTGACGTTGATCACCTGTTCAGAGTTAATTTCCAAATAAAAGTGATAATTTTGCTGAAATTACAGATTATATTGTGTTAAAAGTTAGTGCATTAGAATGGGAGGTCAAAAGTTTCAATATGATGAAAGCGGCGGCACATTTTTCTACTTCTTGCTGTCATTTCTTGCCTTGTTGCTAATCCCTGGCACGTACTACTGGTGGCCGCGACATCGAAAAGAAGGTACGTTGTTTTCCTAAAAGTTGTGCATTTACAATGAATATTTCATGATTTATTGAATTATTATTAATTTCATAGTATTAATTGATATACATTGTATTTTTGCAACGCCTTAACAAGCCTGCATTCCTGTGCGTTTCATGCCGTTATATTACATACACGCATTCCATAAATGATTTAAGCACATATGCATAACGGTGCTTTAGCTTTTTACGCTTCATGATATGTTTCTTGCATCATAAGTTCCACGTAAGACTGCAATGATTACCCATTTTAACTTTGACATGACATTTCTCATTTTTCCTCCTTTTTTTTTTTTTTTTGCAGACCCAGAAAAATTGAAAAAAGAATGCCAATGCAATAATTGTAAAAAGAAAAAACTTGTTTTGCAAACAAATGAACCATGGAAAGGAACTAAAAACTTTTTTACGTACGTATTTGACAAATCTAAAATATTTATGTACCAATATAAAATAATAAAAATAAATACTACAGCATAAAGCAACCTGGGGAAAAAAAAAAAAAAAAAAAAAAAAAAACGATGCTGAAAATGCATTTTTATTATTTTATTTGCAAATCATACATATAAATACATACAGTATGTATGGTAACTGGTAAGTGGACTAGTTATCGGCAGTTGTATATATATTTTTTTAATACCTTCCACTAATTTTAGGGCTTTGAAATGTTAGCACAATAGAGATTCTTATTTAAGCAATCATTTTTGTTTAAAAGTTTTAAAATTCTCAAATGAGTGGAACGCATTTTAAAAAAGCAGCAAACATCTGCCGATAACTAGTACAATTACCATAAGTACTGGACTGTACATAAACGATGGTGATAAATATTTTACCATTCATAAGGTGGCAATATATTTCCAATAATAATATTAAAAAAAAAAAAAAAAAAGAAAAGAATTTAAATGGTAAAACATTATTAGTATTACAATCATGTGTACAAATGCATGCAACATTTTTATGCATACGACAATTTCGTATAAATTCTATTTTATGTTGTATGGTAAATTATGTTTTAAAGTGTTCATTTTATATTATATTTGTATTATATTTATATTTAAGAGATCCATAATATAAAATATTTCTTCACTTTCCAGGAAAGCAGTTATAATAATTGGTTGGGTAATATTAGCATTACTCGCATATAAAGTTTCGCAATTTGATTATGAATATGCTAACTTTGATCCATATGAAATTTTGCTTGTACCACCTGTAAGTTACTCTTTCTTACTTTTGAAATGAATATTGACTTGTTACTAATAATTTTATTTATTTATTTTTTGACTCAGAGTGCGTCTCAAGCAGAAATTAAAAAATCCTACAGAAAATTATCTCTTATTTATCACCCTGATAAAGAAACTGGCGATGAAAAAGTGTTTATGAAATTGACTAAAGGTACATAGATTTGAACCAAAATATTCAACAAGGAAGACCAAAAAAATTTTTAAGGGGAACTTTATTTCTTATTCTAAAAGAGGACATTGTCCTGAATAGAGTGTCATGCAAATTTCTAAATCTTGAGTTCATTAAGTAGTTGAAATTAAAAAATGACATCACGGTTAGCAACTTATGCATGTAAGCATAGCAACCATGACACCATGTTGAGACTTTCAAAAAAAAAAAAAAAATCAAAAATTAGAAATTCTCAAAACCATTGATTCAGGATGGTGTCCTCTTTTAGAAACATGCAATAAAATTGTCTCCTAAATTTTTTTGGTATTCCTCGCTGATTGTTATGACTTTGCATAATACGTCTCTCACAATTTATTTTAACTTTCCACATACAGCTTACCAAGCATTAACTGATGATGAAGCGAGAAGAAACTGGGAGAAGTATGGGAATCCAGACGGACCAGGTGCCATGAGTTTTGGTATTGCTCTACCATCATGGATAGTAGAGAAGGAAAATTCTGTCTGGGTAAGAAATTATCTCATTAAAGCCTTATTATATCTGCAATGGTTTTATGTCAATAATTTAAACTTATTTATGTATTTTTTTTTCCAAATATTAAAAATGTAAAATGTAATATTTGTAGGTTCTTGGACTTTATGCTTTGGTATTTATGATTGCTCTACCAACTGTAGTTGGTATGTGGTGGTATAAATCTATTCGCTACTCTGGAGATCAAGTAAGTTCTAAATCTATAATTTGAGTTTTTTTTTTCTTATTTAGATTTGTTTATTAATGTTTTCTTATTTTATTTAATAATTTACAGGTGTTACTTGATACAACGCAGTTGTATTATTATTTCTTCCACAAAACTCCATCCATGCAATTGAAACGAGTTATTATGATCCTAGGAGCTTCTCCTGAGTTTGATAAGAAGCACAATAATGAAGTTCAGGAGCGAGCTACTGACAACACTGAGCTACCACAGGTTAAAAATTTAACATAAATATTAAAATATTATTTATATATATAATTATTATTAAAATATTATATAGGCCTATATATATAATTATTATTATTATTAGTTTGAAGGATATTTTAAATATTTGTTTACATTTTTTTCTTCTTAATCTTGCTGCTCAGGTACAGCAATACAAATGAGCAAACTTTATATAATAATATTTCATAAAATAGTAAAAATAATAAATAAGGAATAAACTAATATGATTTAATAATTTTTTCAGCTGATCAAGCAAATTCCCAATCTTGGAGAAAAAAATAAAGAACGTCCCCTATGCTGTGTGTACTCAATCAAAGCAAGAGCATTGTTATTTGCACATCTCTCTCGCCTACCACTACCTCCTGATTCCTTGGACAAAGACAGAATGTATGTTGTACGCAAGTGTCCTTACCTCATTCAAGAAATGGTGAATTGTGTTTCACAGCTCATTCTGCTGGCATATGCAAGACGGAGTAAGTTACCATAAAATTAAGTTTTGGGTTGAGTGAAATGTTATTGAATTTCAGAATTATTTTTCCAGCAACCGATTTAATATGGATGTTAAGTAAAGGTTGTCTTCTGTTACAATATTTGGTTTGTTTTTATTTTCAGTTCAAAAGCAGAAAAATTATATTATCAACAATAAATCAATTTAAGGAAAAAACCATCGCGGTTAGGATCAATGATAAAGAAAAGGATAGAAAAACCAGCAAGGGCCTTACCACAGTAGAAGTTCTATGGAGAGGTCGAGGTCTTGCATGGCACAGTATAATGTTATAAAAGTTTCTTTATAACTTGAGAGCTTTCGTCATATGATAATGACATTATCAATCATACCCTATTCCCGCTCCCCTCCCCACCTTTTCCCTTTCCCTCACTCACTCCTTCCCTCACTCATTCACACTCCTTCCCAGATTCCCTACTCCACCCCCACCCCTCTCCACCAACTCCAAACTAGCAAGAGCATAACACGGCAGTACAAGACAAGACACTGCTCAGTGATAAGCTCAAGTAATTTTCTCTTTTGATTGATAATGTCATTATCATATGACGAAAGCTCTCAAGTTATAAAGAAACTTTTATAACATTATACTGTGCCATGCAAGACCTCGACCTCTCCATAGAACTTCTACTGTGGTAAGGCCCTTGCTGGTTTTTCTATCCTTTTCTTTATCATTGATTATCAACAATAATGCAATAAAACTAATTTTATGTGATTTACATGGGTCTTTTTCAGCAGAAAAGTAGTTTCTTTTTTGTGTAATGTTTTATAAATATAGTTTATTGCTCCAGAAATCTTGGTTTTAAATTCTTGTTGATTTATTAACTATGTATTCTCAAGTTTCTATTTATATTTAGTGGTTGTGAGACCATTTGATTTACCTCCTCTTGATACAACTACCAAGGAAAGGAAAGGAATGAAAAAAGATGCAGTGACTTTAAATAAAGCTCGTTGTAAGTCCCAACTTATTAAATTTGCTTACAAATTTAATCATGAAAGTGTTCAGTTGTCATTAAAATAAATAGTATTTTAACCAAGAAATTTATTTTAGAGTACCTATAAAATATTGACATATAGGGTAATATATTAAAAAATTAAAAATAAAATTAATAATAGATAATAGTAATAAGAGAGATTTGAGCACATTGGATTGAAAATAATTGAATTTCAAATTTGGTTTAATTTAGCTATAGGGTATAGCAATTTGGCTATCGTCTGCGCTAGAACATTTGATCCCAAGTTCCAATTTTCTACATAAATTAGAGAAACATTGCATTCTATTAATTCTCTCTACCTACTATTTCCTATGATTAATTTTATTTTTAATTGTTTAACATATTATACATCAATCTCAATGTTTTTTCCTCATTTATACTTAAATATAATAGTTTTTATTATTATTATTATATTTTTTTTTACAATATTTTTCTTCTACTGTTTAATTTTATGACTTATAATTTTAATGCACTTCATTAAAGAAATAAGATACAGTACTGCTATTACCAGAAGAGAACTTTCATGATCAGTAACTAAAATGCCATATGATGATGTAAAATGCTGTCCATGTCTTAATGCTGAGCTTTGTGAGAAATATCTACAAGTTTCAGGAAAAGTGCTGCAAGTAAATTGCAGCTACTGAAGCTGCTTCAGCTTGTTCTGCAAGATGCTTTTGATTGTTTTTCTGCTTCTCCTCTTCATCTGTCAAGCTTCTCAATTCTGAAATCTCTAATTTTCAGCTTAGTATTATATTATAAATTGAAAACTGTCTATATAATGTTCAAAAAAAAAAAAAAAACTTTTTTTTACTGCAAAATTTCTGGGGAGGGGGGTAGGGGGGCTAGAAAATTTCATAATTAAGCATTTTCAGTGCAGAAAATTTAAAATATATAATTGAATGAAACAATTTATTGGATTTTGAATGCATAATAACTGTATGTATAAATGTAATCTAAGCATGTAATAATGAAGAATTAAATTTAACAAAGTGATGTGATTGTAGCCGTGTGGTACACAACCTCACTATTGACTTTTCAGATAAGATTATGAGCTAAACATTATAATGCTATCGAGGTAAAAAAAAATATACCTTTAAAGTTATTCGAAGAAAAAAAAAAGCAATAATTTGTTTGTGCATTACACTGCTTCAATTTCCGTATGCCAAGCTTGCTCTCATTCTTTCCTTATTTCTAACATTTTTGTTGCAGCATTTCCGCAAGTATTGCTCACTAAATTGATGTGAGTTATTTTATTATTTCAGTATCTCGGCTGCCCAGTATAGAGACAATAGAGAACTGTATGAAATTATGTCCTATGGTTGTGCAGGGTTTGTGGGACTTTAAAAGTCCTCTACTTCAACTACCTCACATTCATGAGGAAAACCTAAAATGGTTTGCCTCAAAAAAGGTATGTACATGTGAGAACTTTATCCCTTCCACTATACTTGGTCTTTCAACAAATTCATTAATATTTTTGTTAACTGAAATATTGCATTTGTGTTAATGTGTGTTATCTTTTTCCTACAGCGCCACATTAAAAGTCTGCAACAGTTTGCACAATTACCTGCAGAAGACCGTAGAGCAATGCTCAAGAGTCTTGGCGATGAACAATACCAAGATGTTATGAAGGTTTTAGGAAGAATGCCTTATATTGATTTCCAGGTTAGGTCAGAGGGTAAGTAAATTGAAATTTTGATTACTTTATATATAATTCAATACTTGCACAGTTTAACTGCATGTTAGAATTTGACAAAAATTAACATAATTGCTTGTTGTTTGCAGTGATTGATGATGAGGAGCCAACAGTATACACAGCAGGAGCCATTGTTACAGTAACTGTAATGCTAGAACGAAGAGATATGTCTGTACTGTTTGGTGACCAAGAAATTCCAGATCATACACAATCAAATGATAATGTTGGAGCTGAAAATGAAGATGATGCAGAGGATGTAAAGAAAGATGAAGCAAATCAAGTAAGTAATATTATAAAATAATGCTTATAAATAACAAACAGTATCTGCATTGAGTTGTCTGTATTATAGGCTAAAAAAACACCAGCATGGCAAAAACAAAAGAAAGGCAAGAAGAGTGGCAAGAAAGGTTCTAAAAAACCAAGTGGTGGCACCAATAAGCCAGTTCAAGAGAAACCAGTTGAGAAACCAGTTGAGAAATCAACACCTACAGCCAAGAAACCAACAGAAAAACCTACAGAAGATAGCAAGGTATGCATGTGATATGTACTGTTATATATTATAGGGACAGGTATATAAAATCTCAGTAGTTTATAAAATATTAAAAGAAAGTCTGTGCATTATTTTTCAACCTTTGTGTTACATTTTAAGTACAGTAGTGATGCAACAACATTCCAAGCTTCAATAGTTTAAGTAATTTTAAAACTTATTTTTTGATATTTTTAAATGAAATTGAATGATTGCCTAATATGCCATATTAGTAAAATTAGGAAATTAAAACCATTTAGGTTTGGTTCTATTATTAAAGAAAAGAATAGGGAAACCAGAAAGCGCCTCAGCACAGTAAAGTCCAGTGCTCTGCAAAGATCTTGATGGCACAGTTAACAAAATATTTGCATTTATTGAGATGTTTCAAGAGCCACGTCCCTCTTCTTCAGATGCCTTGAGTGTATTCTAAACAACTAAAGAAGAGGGCCATTGTCCCCAAACGTCTTAATCAAAGTAAATAGTTGTGTCATTAAGATCTTCACCTAGCTACGGACTTCATCATTGTCAGGCATGTATTGGTTTACCTGTTATTTCCTTTGATTTTAAATGCCACATTATTCTCTTTGAAAACTCATGTATTATCATAAATAAATATCAGAAATGTGATGATGGACATGTTGAAATTATAGTTGGAGAAGAATGTAGAGAAAGCAGAGACAGGACCAGAGGATAGTGAACTGTCGGACGATGAAGCAGAACATTCAGATGATAGTGAAGAACAGGCAGACAAGAAAGTGAGTCTCAAATAATACTCGGCTGTGTCACATTATAAATAATAATAAAACAAAATCAATGTTTTAATAATATTGTGTGTCTTTTTTGTTTTTCTTTAGGGCTCATCTGTAGAGGATGAAGATACAGAATGGGAAAAATTCCAAACAAGATTAGCAAAGAGAGAAAAAGTATTGGAAGGACGTAGTAAACAGTCTCATAGTGTTCATTGTCCTTTCTATTCAGAGGTAAAAATACTTAAAAATTTATAATTTCAGCAGATCAGGATATTTTATCAGCTTAAGTTCTATATTTGATGTGAGGAAAACAATACTTAAATTGCTTTGTATTTTGAATAACAAACAACAATACCATAATATCAAGAAACAGAAACACTGTTTCTATATACGTATTTATGTACTGTACTCTTATAAGTAATGTTTTATCAAATTGTAGAATTTTGAAGTTTGTATTTCAATATCTTTGCTGTAAGTCTTCAGAAAATAAAAATAAAATTTAGTATTGTCGTAATATGTATTTATTGAGCAATATGCAACTTCTTACTTTTAAAAAAATTGATTGGACCTTCTATATTATTTGTTCTGTTCTAAATACTTTTATTTCTTAGAATGAGCTAATGTTCATAATTATGTTGTTACAGGATAAGCAGGAATACTGGTGGGTTTATATCAGTGATCGCAAAAGCCATACACTGCTCACAGCTCCTTATCACATCACAGCCCTCGTAGATACTGAAGAAGTACAACTTAAATTTACTGCACCTCGCTGGCCGGGAGTTTATACATTCACTGTGTGCCTCAGGTCTGATTCCTACCTTGGGTTTGATCAAATGCAAGATATTAAGGTAAGTTTCCATCAAAACAACTAATTATGTATAGCAAAAGTGTTTAGATTGTATGCCTAATTGTGTAGATAAGTAAGGAAAAATTTAGAGGGTGGTGATCGGAGGTCTAACATGTTCGAGCTATAGTTTTTGGTAGCATGTATTGCAAATATATACACAGCTATGTGAATACTTGATTGATTATATAAGAGGTTTTAATTTAAACTATGAAGTTAATTTATTTTTAAATTCTAAAAGGGCAATCTCTAGGCAATCTTATAAATGTGTTTTTATTATTGTATTATTATATTTCAGTAAGCATCAATAAACTACTTTTTTTTAAACCTAAATATAAAAATTTAAATATAACATTACATTTAAGAATAGTTAAATTAATATTGATCTATTTACTATATAGCTTGACGTGAAGGAGGCTCCAGAAGTAGTGACAGATCATCCTCAGTGGGAATTCCCTGATGGAGAAGAAATTCCGGAGGGCGAGGCAAGTGACTTGTCAGAGTTCACCACTGATGATGATGTTGAGGATGAAATGGACTGAAAGACCTGCAGTGAAACTGCAGTTACATACATGTTCCCCCTTTGCACATGAGATATAGAAAAGAGGAGAAGTCACGGCATTTGTGGTTGCAATACCATTTCATCACAAACAATATTATAAAATACTCAACAAATATTTGGTTGATAAAAAAGACGAAAGAGTAACACACATAGATTGATTTGAAAAAATTGGGAAATAGAAGAAAAAAAGTGCTGTTCATTGACAGGGTCTCTCATGCAAGGTGTCCATGTCAATTGACAGCTCAATTTCCCATTCCTTTTTTTTTTTTTTTTTTTTTTTTTTTTCCTTTCCCAAATTTATGTGTTCTATCTTTTTTATCAATCAATTATTGCAGAATCAATTTCTTTCCTTAGTTATCATCAAATATTTGCTAATAAATAATTCAAAACAAAGGATTTGCCATGACTACAAGAAATCAATAGAGTATTTCATCATTTTATATTAAATTCCACACTTACAGGTATAAACATGACCCTTTCTTACTTATAATAATAAAAAAATAGATACACAAAATTAACAGTGATTACCAACTGACAGAAAACAACAACAACTGATGATTGCTCACACTTAAGGTCCCAATAAGAATACTAGTCAATCAATATTTAACTAATGGATTTGGCTAGTATGCAAGTTGATAAGTCTACTGTATCTAGATGAATGCTCTACAAATCTCTGTACACAGTTAAATCTGGGCTATTATCTCTAAAGTCTACAAAAACAACAACTCTTATGTGTCTTTAATAGCATTGAATAAAGGTCTAAATTATTAACAACGAAGGAAAGTTATGACATTTTTATTTAACAGATTTGTTGTATTTAAAAAATAAATCAAAATAAATTATATTTATTATAAATTTCATATTAAAAAAATTGTGCGATTAAATTTTTGTGAGGATTAATCAGTGCTTTTGTTAATGTCATTTTGCTTGAGCTGATACTTGCTTGAAGTTTTAGTTGTGTAGATTTTTTTTTTTAAAGTTAGGTAGGGAACTTAAAAAAGTAATATTAATATGGTTATAATGTACAAAGCACATATAATTGTAAATTATTAAATATTGGCAATATTCAAAAACTTTTTTTTTTTTTTTTAATTTGTATTTATGCTTTGCTCTATTTCAAGAACATTATTTTTCTTGGAGCTTACTTCTTTCAACGGCAGTAAAGTTATTGGTCTCTGTAGCATATGCTCACAAAATGTTACTCCTCACTTATATCTATATGTATATTATATATTATGCATAAAAAATGGAATTTCAAAAATATGCATTTCCATTAAAAATAATGATTTAACTGTTTATTATGTAACATCAAAAAACAACTTTGTGTGAAAAGTTCTATTCATGACTTTAATCCTACGATTAAAAAATGACAAGAAAAATTGAATGTAATTAATGTTTATCAATTTGTAATCTAATAAATCATAGTTTTGTGATGAATGTATTTTCTTAATAAAATAATAATTAAAAAAAAAGGTTTGATTTGATATTTAAGGGATATATTTATATTGGGGTTAAAATTTCTGAATGATAATTATAAAATGATGGTGAACAGAGTGTGAAAATGTAAATTTAATGGAAACTAGAATTTAAATTTCAGCGATTGTGTAAATGGATGCCTGTAAAAAAATTATAATAAAAATACCTTTCAGAATGTTTTGTTTAATAAAAAATTATAAATTTATTGCTTTCGGTAATTTTAATTATTTTTCCTATGTTAATTAATTTACATTATTAATATATTTTAATTTAATTTGGTAATTTACATGTAAAAATAACAAAGGGCGTACGATTATTGTTCTGTTTTATCGCTTTGTTTTGTGAAAGTAATCAATTTGAAAGCCCTGAAATTATTTATCGTAACTTTAAAAAGAATAAGGTTTTAGATTTTTGGTACTCGCGCCTTGCGCCGGAGTGCCAACTTTACTTCCTGCTTGTATTATTTTACATAACCGATAGGTGGCGCAGGCTTGTTAATCGCGTTTTTTTCCCCCGATGTTTCCCGGCGTTTCCCCTTATTTCCCTCGCATTCCTCCTTCCTTCTTTCATTTCGATCTTTGCGCCAGCGAAAGGTTCCGTAGTGAGTATTGGTGAATTTGACCTTATTTCGATAACGACTGTAGCCCATGTAAGATTGTTCGCGCATAAATTATTATCTAATCATCACAGACAAAAAGGTGAGTTAAAATTGACAGATTTTAACAACATACTAAGCTTAATTTATGAAAATATTGATTGGGGAGGAAGGTGTGTAACATATGTATGTAATTCTATTCCCATGGCTGCCTATAGTGCGGGCAATCGGGCATGCGTGGCTCGCCCTTTGTGGCCTTTGAAATTTAGATAAATAACATATGGGCATGGGTACTCTGTAATAAGTAATAACCATGCTCAGGCCTATATTACCATCTAGATTAAATTTGTCATAAAAAATTAGTATGTATATACCAAAATTGGCGTCTACATAAAGCTACCCATTGTAAATAAGCTACTCGGAGATATGGGCGATTCCTCCGGTGAGTCGCAAATTTTAACCCTATTTGGAAGTAGATTTATCCTCTCTCCCACGTTAGAGCTGTATACTTATTTACTCATTTATGTACACGTACAATTTATTGTAGTAAAAGATTCTTTTCTTTGAATAGTCAATCATATATTATGCAATGTTCTCATATGTGTACATACATACATTTTTATGTTGCAGGGATCAGCAGTGTTTGGCAGCTTTCTGTGCTTCAAAAATAGAAAAATTTGGACGTTACCCAAGTCTTAACCTTAAAAACCACATATTTTTATATTATTGTTATTGTGACGACGTGTGTGTCAGTTGATACAAATACATAAAACAAAAAGAAGAATAAAATGTATCGTGCTCGGACAGTTCTAAATAATTTAGTGCCACTTGCACCTTTAATTCCTCGAGTGGCACCTCAGAGGCTTGCCTCATGGTTAGCAACGAAAAACACCAAGTTGGTGCTTAGTAACCCACCAAGGAGGTGGTATAATGCACCCGTCGCAACGGAACCTTTCTTGAATGGCAGCTCCTCAAGTTACGTCGAGGAGATGTACAACTCCTGGTTAGCGGACCCAAAAAGTGTCCATGCGGTAAGTAATATTTATGAATACAGTAGTTAACATTATCGGTATTGATATTTTGTAAGGAAAGAAAAATAGGGCCATACTCACAATAGGTACTTGCATATCTGTCATCTCTTCATATGCAACTTTAATTTATTTTTCCTTTTAATTATTTATGTATTTCCTTTATTCGTGTATGATAATATCATAATAATTATTTAAAAAAAAATCATTATTGTCTTGCATACAGTGTGTTTTGCAAAAATAATGGTAAAACAATAAACAATAATTTAATGGTAAATAAATGGTAACATTATTATCTTACAGCTGTAAGTTGCGACTAAATACATTTTTGTTCATAGTAATATCGTAAAAGAAGAAATATTAGCAATAAATTACTTGGTGGATAAAAAACACAGTCAAAATGCAATGAAGGAATGAATGAAATAAAGTGTGTGTTTCTTAAAATTAATTTGAGTTTACTCCATGTATGTACAGTATATTAAATATGTTGTGTGACACATATTTTGTGTTTATGCAGTAAAGTACTAAATAAAACTTAACGCTACGTATATTTAATATTAAAGTCATAATTAAAGTTAGTAACATCGTAAGCAGTTTATAACATAATTTATCAGATATTGATTGGTTAATTGTAATGTTGACATATTAAACAATGTTGAGGCAGGCATGCATATGTGGGGGGTTGAACTTTGACATGAACTTTTAGTCACTTGACAGGCAGAGAGGGGGATGGGTTAGAAATTTCTCAATTGTTAGATCTCTGACACAAGCTCTTGACACTTGCCATTGTCTTTATTTCAAGTCATAATTATTAATATGATGAGGCTCGCTATTTGTCTGAACAGGGTGAACTATTAGTTTTATTTTCTATCAATACACCTTCAAAGTGACATTTTACTTTTGTGTGATTTAAATTAAAAATTGTGCTTTCTCTATACAGCTAATTGATCCAGTACAATCACAAATAAATAAATATTCGCGTTTATTCAAAAATATATAAAAAAATATATATATTATATAAATAAAGGGCAAGGGGGAGGTCGTAACGAGGTTTAGGTGTGAAAATGTCTAATACAAATACACAGTACTGAACATTGAAAATCTTAATATACTGTACTTTTATGCTATGCTAAAACGTTATCTCAATCAGTTGATTATAGCCTGGCTCGATATTAATAGGAAGCAGCATCCAGTGTCGAGTTTAACTCACAATTATTATTTTCATTCCAATTGATAGTACATTTCTGAAATGCACACATTATACAGTTACAGTATCTAACTAACAATTCATATTATGTATCGCTGCAAAAAAAATTGTCTTTTATTAAATTTACCAATTAATACAGTACTGTAGTAGAAAATATAAATTTTAAGCAGCGGCTTTTTTTTTTTTTTTTTTTTTTTTATGATATACCATCATTACTGTAATTTTTATTATTAACCCCAATGTATTATTATTATTATTATTTTTGTATTCGCAGTAAGAAAAAAATAATAAAATAAAGTCAAGCTCGCGAGCAGCCATGAACTTTTTAGCTTGTTTGTTTATTGATTTATATACTTAACAAATATTGGTATTTCTCTCTCTCTCTCTCTTTAATAATTCATCTCGGCGCTTGTACTTTGTAAAAAAGTTGTAAGTTTCTTCATAATGATATGAAACACGATAAAAATGTAATCTTTGATTGGCTAAAGTTCATTCTGTTTGGCGGTTGAAGGTGACGTAACTAAAAGGGGCCTGTTCTGCTTGATGATGTGTTGATTGGCGCTTCGATCACCGGCCTCCTCTCGCGAGGTCAAACCGCGGTGTCACCGACTTGTCGCTACGTGTCAGATATCAAGCTTAATTAAAAAAAAAAAAAAAAAAAAAAAAAAAACTGAGGATAGAGTCCAATTAGTTTGCGCGTAACAAATTAATTAATAAGCGTCAGTATGAAATGAAGTAAAACTTCTGAATGACTCAAAACTATAAAACCAAAAATATCGAGTGGAATAAAATCAAATCCGAAAATAATTTCGAACAACGTTATAAATAAATATTTATTCATACATAAAATAATACATATGAAAATAATGAATTCAGACAATAAGTAAAAGTATAATTTCATGGATAAATTATGTCTTTTATCTACTGAAACACCTGCAATACAAGTAAATAAGATCAAGTTTTTAAATACAACCGAAGTGAAATATAATTTTTAAGGACTCGCTTTCACATACATACAAGTACAAGTTATATAAATTATTACTCTAAACATAAGTTTGCACTAGATTATTTTATTTCACACTCGTAATAATTTCAATTACAAGTTGACAATTGACTTGCAATGTTGACACGCTGTTTTCTTATCAGTTTGACTTAGTGATAACGGAAGATTTTTTTTTTTTTTTTTAATTATCACTGCGCATAAATGTGACGCAAGTGTGTTTCCCTTGATTCTATGGATGTGGACTATTAATACTATTATTAATTTCATCCCAAATATTATCTTGTATTTCTGCAAAGTTATGTGCCGTTATAGAATATGGAAATATTTTAGAAGCTAAAATATTTGCAGCGTGTGAGAATACAAGGGCCTTCTTTCTGTCCGATGATTGATGATTGTTCTGTATTGATGATTTTATTTATTTATTTGGGGGAGGATGCAAATTCATTGCAATAATAATATTTCAATTACATTTATATTTATGTGTAATATTGTGGATACTGGATAAAGAACTCTGTTATGAACGATAGTTTTCTTGTGAAATTGGTTCTGTAAATCTATGAGATTTTTCATGGTTTGCATTTACTTATTTAATTATTTACTTTAATTATTTTACTTAAAATGATTTATATATTAACAAAACAGAGCTAAATGGTCGTTTGACATTTTTGAGCTGTATATCATAAGGCATAAAAATATATATTAAATTGATTTCAAATTAAACAATAGTTTTGCATTAACTAAATGACCAGCCAGCGGTCTGTGAAATGTGAAAGAAAAAAGAAAAAAAAAAAAATCGAGCACTTTACTAATTGGTTGCACAAACACAAGGTTATAATAAATGTTGTAATTTATTGTCCCATGCAGGCTTTGTATGCTTGATTTACCTACCTAGCCACCTGGCAGTTTGTGTGTGACGTCACGTGACACTTGCGTAAATCACGATATGACGTCACTTTACCCCACCGGCCGGCCTTTATGTCAAAGCAAGCCGCTAGCGTGTGTATAATTATGTTACATCCAAGGTGTCTATGTTAAAGGATGTAGGTAACTGATTTAGTTTGTTCACCGATGATGTCATTCAAACAAATGTTACTTTTGATTCTTGGAAATTTTCCCTTAGGAATTTTGGCAACAGGAAAAAAATTGTACCTTCATAAATAAATTTTCACTCTGTTATTATATACACTGTGGAAATAATAAATAACATAACTTATGTCAAAATAGCATGAAAGTTTTTAAATTAGAACTAATATACATAAATAAATATCATAATAAACATAATATTTATATGGCAAAAGTAACATACCGTAGTTACTATGCAATATAGCATAAATTATGTTGTATTGGGAAAATTGTGCTGAAAATGAGCTAGCATAATTATTACGTGTTTATTTTTAACCGCGCGCGTGTATAGTGTTTATTAATATAATATAAGCAAGTGTCATTCGCCTTACAGAATTCTGATTATGCAATGACCGGTTTGATGAACATGTCAGAAGGATGTGGTATTTGGTATATTGTTTTATACAGTATTAACTTAAGCCAAGCTGGCAAAACCGCGTAAAAAATAGAAATAAATACCAGGCGAATTAAATTCCAAACAGAATAAAATATCATTAGCTATAGATAAGTGAAAATAATAAAACACACATTCAACATTGTGAGACTTAGTGAAAGGATCGAATCAATAAAAATGTGATGTGAAAGTAAAAAGTCGTTTATAAAATTTGTCTTATGAATTTTTATCATTTTATAATATTATACACCTTTCAAATATAATAAAAATTATATTACTTTGCATGCATATAAATGAATGCTAAATTATTAAATGCAAAATAATTATTGTTTTTAATAATTTAGATGGATTTATTATTGCTTGTTGATTTCAAAAGAATATGGCACATGTTTCTTTTGAATTTTATTTCCTAATATTAGTATTAAAGTGCAGCTTAATTTTAGAACAAAACCAGATTGAACTGAAATCTACTAGTAGCCCGACTTGTGACTTGTGAGTCATTTCTGAGGTGCAGCTCAGCGCAGCTCAGCGGACCTCAGCGAGAGCATAAAAAATTATAGTCCTATTTTTTGTATTGTAAATATGCGATAGATTTTACAAATATTTTTCTAGAATATTTAGTATTATTATTATTTAGATTGTATTATTATTATTTTTAACTTCAATTATTTTGTTGTATTGCAATGGTTATAGTTCTTTGTAATTGTATACACAATCACAATATTATACATTATATGGTAGCTAAGATAGAGTAATAATACCCCTTAAAGTTGGAACTACGCATTATTTAAGCCTAATATAATATTTGGCAATGAAATTAGCAAGGTAAAACGACAAAGTCAAAAAAAGTTTTTATTTTTAGATTCAGTTACGTAACGCACAACTGAAAAGCACACTGTTTTAAATGTTCAAATTTATATCGCACACATAAGAAGTGTTATTAAATTGGAAAGTAGGCTAAATGCAGACACAAGATTACAGCATCTCACCGCACCAACTCGCCCACCATAGTAAATTCAGTGAAAGGTGCATTGAGGAGTCATTATATGAAACAAATGACAAATTTACGATATAATTTTCTATTAACAAATATTCCTTCACTTAATGATGCGCTTAATGAATCGGGCAGACAGATAGATATATATTTTTTTTATGGTTCGCAAACATTAAATGTAAGTTGAAATTTTTATGAATGAATAATAAGCAGAGTACGTACTAAATACTGACAGTAAATCCTCATTACATTCAATTGCAAGTGACATGAACTTCCTAGAATAAAATGTGCAGAGAGTAGAAACTCTGCAACATTGTCAATGCTTCGTTTAGCATTGTGATTGATTTGAAGCATCTGTTACTTGAAATGTAATCGTCATTACAGATTGGCAAAAGCATTTGTTTACATTACAATATACTTTAATGACAGAAATAAATAGAACTTCAATGAACGATCATTTAAATTTAAAGTTTGTTTTCATAATTCTTATTAAAATTGTCTGGGAAAAATAAAATAAACATGCAACATTTTAAATTCCGATACATTATAATTAGCAGTGTTAAAATAGCTGAAATATATATTGGCCTGATACGATTTATCATTTACAGAATAAGCTTACTTAAAAAAATCACGTTCTTAATTTCTAGACCGTTGGGACAGTCACGATTCATGAAAAGTGAAAATTAATCCCCCTTCAACCTGTCTGTTAAACTGGAATTATGCAGTTTGATTGTACTTATCAGATGCATATAGCATGACATTGACTATAAGTATATAGTTATCAATTAAAAACTAGCTGGGGAAAATACGAAGGAAGATAATAAACAGCACACTGTCTGAAATATAAATTGTCATGCCAATTGTCTTTTTTAATACACAATCTGGGCCAAGTTTTTTGAGAATTCAATTATAAATGTACGGTACAAAGCAAAGGTAGGGTTCCAAAGAATTAGGGGGTTTCATCTCCCCCCCCCCCAACCTTCGAAAATAATAGAAAATTGTATATAAACTCTTTGAATGCCAGGACCTTCTTAGAAGTTAGTGTCCCTATTTCTCTCTTCTATAATTTTAAAATTTTCGCAAATAATTCAGCTGCGTACTTCGATTTTATTAATTAAATTGTTCGATCAATTTATTTTTATTATATTGTATATATATAATATATATATAATATATATATAATATATATACTGTATAATATATATATAAGCTATAAATACTTAACCAAAATGTAGCTATTTTTTTTCAACATTAAATAATAATAATAAATATAAAAAAATGGTCTGTGCAAAACAGTGAGAATCAGTGTTATAACGTGCTCTAGCGTAAGTTTTTATGGTATATTTCAATGACAATAGGTATGCATATCGTTATTTTGTAATATTTCGTAATTCCACTAGTTGTTTGACTGTGCATTAGCGTAATTAGCGAGTGGTGTCGCGTGTGTGTGAAGTGTGTAAACACAGACAAGATACATTTCTGCCAACTTGATAATTTTTATACATTATGTTATTATCACAAGGGTGATTGGCCAGTGTTTTTCGAAGTTTATTTTTAAATTTAATTTACTCATGGTTATGAACACTTATATATACCACTACATAATCTGTAGACATTATCGATTTTCTTTATATTTGAATGCTAAAAAACGGTAGCAAAGAATATAGACTTCTTACGATATTCGTTATCTTCGAATCAGTGTTATGTACGTAACATCATTTATGCGGTAATGGATGGATATCAATAATAATTATTATTCTTATTCTATTAAGCAAGATTATGTGCGATGAATACTTCCATCATATACGTATATTCAAATTGGGCTAATTGAATTTTGATTATGTTATGTGTCTTAATTAATTGTTTTCAAATTTCATCTTCAAATGTTTTATATTTAAAACTCGATAGCATAGTTTATAATTGAAAGCAAATCACTCGTGGTTATACTAAATGAACTCATCCGCAATTGAACACGGATGATGGACATTGGCTTAGCTTATTAACTTATATTATTACTAACGCTGCGTATTTTTTATTATCTTTTTCTTTACTCGCAACGCAAAGGTTGACAGTACATATTTTATTACTTTGTACTTGCGACACACTGTATCGATTAATAAAAAGTGCTTGCAATTTTACACGTGTCGATAATTTCATCATTATTTCATATTGTAAAAACAAGGCTCATATATTGCACTTTTAAACTAAGTTTAATTAAGTTGTTGCAATGTATCAAATTTCAGAGAATAATTAAAAATATCTTTCTCGTTTTAGTTCTCTGTTTTTCATTTAAAATAATTTTAAAAATAATAATTAATGTAATTAATTTTTTTAATTTGTGTATTTTTTTTTAAACTTATATAATACTTGCATTCCCCCCTTGATGTTCATGTTATTTGAATTATAAAATTACTCGAAATCGTTAAAATAAAACGCATAATTAATTATAGTGTTATATAAGGCATGACACAAGCAGAGAAATACCAATAAAACTCATGGTGTTAGTGCGCAGTACTGCAACACAATTATATACTTTGCATACGATTATAGGTGCATACAAAGAGGTACGTGGAGTCATAGTTTGCCAGGTCAATTGCAACTGTGTACTGTACACCAGGAGGTCAAGCGTATATTAAGCATGACCTCCCGATGTCCTTTAATTCTCTCTCTTTCTCGTAAGTTTAAAATATTGTATTTCTCTATAGAGTATTGATATTGATTATATTCACTCAATATATTCAACTTTTTAATTAAATATTCATCTTTCAATACGCATGCGATATGATATAGTTATTTTTAAACTTTGATTTCCTATGTAAAAATGATCGACTTGTTGTAAAAAGTATAAATTAAAAAAAAAATCATGATATATTTGCATTTGTTCAACATTGTTGAAAGGTCAAACAAAAGTATATTTTTAACTCTTCTTTGTGGTCGTTTCAAATATCTGCTGTGTGGAGATTAGTGATGCTTGCGCATTGAAAACAAATTCTTTCAAAGTAATAAGCACATGACTAATTTGTCGTTGATTAAAGATTGTTTATTTTAATATTTTATTGCTATATTTATATTTTTTTTTCACATCATGCGGGACGCGGGTGTAGGAATTTAAAGTTTGTATAGCAGATCCGATGATGCAAAGAAGTAAAAGAAAAAATAAACTATACAACTTACGTCAACCTGCATCAAACCCAAAATTAGAAACGCATCGTTGCTAAAGAATATTTTATTATTTTTAGTAGAAAGCAAAATATACGAAATGTAAAATAATAACATGCAAAAATGGATTAATATCTTTTGAAATTGTTGGTCTCTATAATATATTTTGATAGTTTGCTTGAAATTTTGTAACGTTCCTACAAAATAAAGATGATGAAGATTGAGGCTCAACAAATTAGTGCAAAGTCTTGCTTTGCTTTCTTGTCTCGTGAGCTGCTCACCTAAAATAGCAGACCGTGAGCAAAGTATACATAGTGGTGCACAGCACAGCACATAGTGGCACCACAGTAGTAGAGGGCGGACTGATGCAGCCAGATCGATATAGAAATCCGACCAAGTGACCCCGATATATACCGGCGCGATATTTCAACCCTCTTTCTGTTCCATAATGAAATTCTAGTAAACATCAGAATTTCAAAAATGTAATTCACAACACCTTCAATATTTTATCGCGTTAACGATCATTACTGAATTCTGGATTGAATTTCTTCATTCGTTTTTTACATAGACACGAAGGCGTTCTTTTTTCTTTTTCTTTTTCTTTTTCTTTTCCTTTTCCTTTTCCTTTTTTATTTTTTATTTATTTTTTATTTATTTAAAGAAGTATTCCTATTTCAAATTAATAGTTCTGTATATTGTATATGTAATTCCTGTACAAGGAACAATAAAAATTGTAAGGATGAAATATATATATTTTTTAGTATTTACTTTTTATTATTATTATTTTTTATGTAACGAAATGAAATGAATAACTTTCAGTTTTAGTGATGCATTTCAGTCTATAGTTGTGAAATTTTTTGATTTCGTTGCGGTACAGTACATAGATCATCAAATACTTTAAAATGAGTGCGTTTTTTTCTGCTCTACGAATACGGCTTTAATATTGACAGCAAAGAATAACTTCAAGCTGAAAAGCGTTTGGCTGAAAATTAATGAACACCAAGAAGAACAAAATCTTAAATAATATATTATACATCATTAAATTTAAATATTGACGAATAAAGGAGAAAAAGAATACATATCACTGTACCTAATGTGTATTCAAGCAACGTACTAAAATTTAAACGGTAAAATGATAGTTATTATTATATTTATGCATCATACATACATAACTATGTAGTTATAATTTTATTATCTTTAGTCTTGCTGCCAACTAATGACCTCTCTTATTGGCTTCATTGCTGCAGTACGTATGTACATTGTAATGTACATACGTTACATTACATATTAGTCATATTACACAGTATGTGATATGTGTGGTTGACTTTTGTATGACACGCCAAGTGGCAACAATGTTGCCGATCTGTCACTTCTTATTGCCACTTATTAATTTGATAATGATTCAGTTATCCATTCTCTACAAAATTTCTGTCCAACGTGACCTTACTATGTTTTCTGTTTCCAACGTCGAGTGGATCGTATCGATTTATTGGTTTCTCGCACAGAATGCTTGACATTCAGATTTTTGTCGTCGATGTATCTAAATTCAAAGATAAGTAAGCCTTGGTACGTACCGTGCACCTTCAAAATATATAAAAAAAATAATAAATTTGAATAAATTTTGTTTCAACTGTCAATGGCTAGAGATGAGGTGGTTTGAATGCTAGCGCTTTGCTTCGCGTTTTATGTCGTCGTCTAAATTAATTGCAAACCAACCACTGATTATGCTCTACCGACGCCCTCCGGGGAGCATAATGTTTATATGAGCGGCTCCATACATACCTGTGCTAAATTACGCAAATATGTTCAATTTCGGTTTTGGTTGGAAATTATTCTCTCTCAGTTCTCTCACACAAAGGTTATGCCTGTCAGCTTCAGCTTAACTCCTTTTCAACCATTTTTCCAATACAAAGTGTTTCCTATTTAATGTGCTGGCCACAATGAACTGAAAATACGCTGTTTTACGATGTTTTGACCAATCGCAACACGCCTCCAGCTTATTTTCAGTTTATTGTGACCAGCATCAACCAGCTCTTTAACAATCAGATCGCCCTGTCGTTTTTTTTTTTTTATTTTTTTTTTTAGTTTTTTTTTCCTTCCTTCCTTTTAAAAGAATTTAAAAATAATAATCTCGTCCTTAAAAAAAAAACTAAATTAATTAATAATTGTGTTATAGGCAATACTAGGTGAATTAACTTTCCATATTTTTTGTTAGTGGTTTAAACAAATTATATTATCAACATTCAAATTGAAAATTAACTTGCTTCCACACTCTTACACAATCAAAATGCACATACACTAACATTTTACTGTACGTAAATCATTTTCTAAAAGAGTTTTAGCATTCTTCGTTATTCTGTCCTGTTTGTTAAATAAATGTAATGTCTGACATTCTAATTTTGTTAACAATTAACACAATGCACTATTTTTATATTAACGATGTTCAATTATTATGTTTCCAGTCATGGGACGCATTCTTCCGCAACTCCTCGATGGGTGCTGCTCCAGGTCAAGCATACCAAGCTCCACCTTCCTTGGCATTGCCTGGTCGCAACGAAACTGCCCTTTCATCTCTTGCTCCCTTTATGGGAGGACCTGCATTGGGAGGCCAGGTAGATGAGAAGATCATCGATGACCATCTAGCCGTTCAGGCCATCATAAGATCTTACCAGGTAACGTGTCGGCATTATTATACTCCAGTGTCAAGTCTGTAGTATCCTCACAGTGAAAACTAGGTCCTTATAATAATATTAAATACTGATATTGGTAGAATAAACAAAATACGCTGAATGTTAAGCTAGCATATTTTTCCAGTTAACTTATATTATAAAAATTACTTTTCCAATAAGTATACTGTATTAGAGAAGTATTTAAAATGATAACTGCTTTTTCCATCAGACTTGGCACTATTAAATAATATTTATAAATATTTCAGATGATCTTTCAGTGTTAGACAAATGTATATTATTATCATAATAGTTAACAATTGGCCTACTACTGTTACAAAGTGTACTTACTATACATATATATATTTAATGTTTGTTTGTAATAACCCAAAGCTACTCTAGAGTTAGTATATTTTTACATGAGATTTCGCTCTCACAACCCATCACCTCGATACTTATTCGCTGCAGATTTCAGAGTTTTTTTTTGTGTGTGTTCTTCGTTATTATATATGTATGGCGGCTGCCATGCAAATTCCTTGTTCTTTGGTCATTTTTGTGTTTGTGTGAGCAGCATGAGTGTGTCGCAGAGCTAACAATTGAGTTTTTTTTTTTTTTTTTAATCCTTCTCGTCTGGCCATTTGCAGTGAAAGTACTGGAAATAAATAGTATTTTTTTTATCAGTAATTATGTATTATATTAACTGAAATTTTTTACCCCTTCTGTAATTGTATTTTAACCTTCCGTTGAAGTGCTAATTACTTGAATTTCAATGCAAGTGGCTGATTTTGACATTTTGCTTTGCCTTATCTTTTTTTTTTTTTTTTTTTTTTTTTTCAAATCATTTAATGACAATGATGCATTATTTTTCTAATATAAGTCTCATCATTACCATGCAATCTTGCGAAAACGTAAGCAAACATGTGTTTACACTAATTTGTGCTTCCAAATGCTTTCTGTGAATATGTTCATGAAGCAGTGCATTTCGAAGCACACAAATATACGATTAAAAACATACTGTTAGCTCCTGTTGAATGTGAAGTTGCAAATGATTTGAAAATATCGTGAAATACAGTTTCATGTTAGGATATTGATTCCGATCTTCATTATCATAAGGATATCATTGGCTTTCTTTCTGTTGAATACATAGTATTAACGTGCTCCTGCAAAATAAACAATAATAAAAGTTAATAAAATGTATTTAACAGTCATGAATTAATATATTAATAGCAACATTTAATTCATATCATTATAATATCATATAAAAATGAAATGTAAATATTAATAAATATAACAATCTGTTTGCAAAGAACCCCAACATAATGCATTAATTAACTATAGCTATAATTAGGCTTTGTAATTAAACTTGCCACTAAATTTTGCTTGTTTGATGCAATAATTACTAAATTAGATTGAAGCAAAAATCAAGCACCATTTTAAAGATTAAAAAATATACTTCAGTACAGTTCAGTGAAGTAAAACTCTTTTAATATATATATATATATATATATATATATATATATACCTATATAAATATATTCAGCATTGATTTTTTTTTGAACTTTTTTTTCGACATTATTAAAATTTGTTGTGCTCATTATGTATTGTATAAATATAATTAAGTTATGGACAATGTTGTTTAGTAAGTTTCTTTCCCTCTTTTTGCTGAGTTTATTGTAAAAAAATTGTGTAGCATTTTAAAACCTTCTGATATGTAGTCTTTATATTAACACTTAGTACTTCTTATTTTGTGTGTTTGATAGCTGGATCATATTATTCTGAGATCGGATTTGCTCGACTTTGCATTATTGTTTATATCTATAGTTCTATTAATAGTAGTATTAGCTATGTGTGCTAGACTTACAAAATCCATCATTATGAATGCAACATTTCAACCTGAATGCATAGATTTATAATTAACCTCTTTAAAAATATATATTATTCTTTCAAGAAAATTTATAAGTATTTAGTTTTTTTTTTTTTTTTTTTTTTTTTACTAGTACAGTACAAACATTGATTGATCTTCTAAACTTTTTGAAATAAAAGTTTTATAAAGAGGGCTGATAAGTAGAATAAGCATTCTGATTTCAGTCGTATTGTAGTCAATTCTTCACATTTCAAGCTTTCATTCAAATAACTGACAAAATCATGTAAATGAATAATTTAAACTTATGTTTATTGTCTGTGTTGCAAGAAGATTATGTCAATAATAAGCATTAAAAATAAATTTCTCAGAAGCAGCAACTTTTAGCTTAAAGCTTTTATATTGCTTTTTCTGTGCAATTTAAAATTTAGGAGGATATAGTTTCTGCTGAAAATGAAGCTAAAAATTATGTGCCTTTTAAATGGAGCATCAGGAGTGATATTATTTTTGTGTATAATTTTTAATAAAGAGGTGCAATAAGCATGATGTTATCACTGTCTTTTGTTATAATCATTGAAAATAATATAATATGATAATTTGGGCCATCTATGTAATTTACATCAAATTTTAATAACTTATTGAACTTATAAGTATGTATAACATTAAAGCAATCTTAATGAAAAGGTATATGTAAACAAAAGTAATAATTTTAATCCTGATATCTATTTTCTTGCCATAATATTAAATTAAATGCTTCCTCTTAAAAAGCAATTATATGAATGAAGTAAAAAATATATTTTGGTATGTGGTAGGCCTATTTACTGTATATGGGAACTAGATCTTACTTATTATTTTGTGTTTGGGATGATGATATTTTGATATATCTGTGGGACTTGTTGTGATATATGTTGGGTGGACACAGGCTCGAGGCCACCACGTGGCGGCGGTTGACCCGCTCGGCATCAATTACGCTGATCTGCATGACGCATTCAACGACCGCAAGGGGACTCCCCCTGAGCTCGTAGTACGCAACTACATGCTCGGTAAGGGGCTTTTCGAGGGTAAGGACGTTCCCAGAAACGTGGTTGGTAAGCAATAGTCCGTACCTACTCACAAAATTAGAAACTAATGAGGGGTTCGGATATATGGTGATTTGAAATGCCAAATAAATATTAGTCCATCAAATGATGTCAATAGCTGAGTAATAATTAAGGTAAGATTAATTGAAAAACAAAAACATTATGACGAGCTGCTTCTGTAAACAAAGCTATATAGTAAGTTTTTATTTATGTTTATTTCAATTGGTGGTATAATTTCAATGCAAAAATTGGCTGCTAGTGTTTTATTGAACAACTATTTGGGTGATAGAATAGTATTCGTGCATATATGCATGTTTTTATTTTTATATTTTTTTTATTTGGTTTTTATAGTGGTGTTAGATTTTTTTGTCTTTATAATTATTTTTTAATGAAATGAGATGGTGTTTGAGTTATCCCTCTAAGTTGGGGTTTTCATCAGCTTGGTTGGTTTTGTCTTGTGTCGAAGGAAGAAAACTACAAATGTGACAATACGTTTTCTCCGTTTGCTATATTGACCATTGGGAAGAATGGTTTGTATTTTATCAGCCTCAACAAGTGACTTGATTCTGCTTTTTGCCATTTTGAATGACTTTTTTTTTTTGTACCCTTTGCATTGTAAATATACAATATAAAAATGGACCCCCCCCCCTTTTTTTTTATTGTGCTTTATGATGAGTGGCAACTCCATTGCATAAATTATTACAAATAAATTTGCCACTTTGTTAAAACTTTTTGTATAATAGTAAATGCTTTGGAATTTGTGAACAAGCTGTATGTATTATTGTAAATATTATAATTTCATCCAAAAATATATTATATTCATTGTTGTTTTGTGGAGACGCATCGTATGTGTATGAAGAACATGATAAGTTTTTTTTTTTTTTTAAAAGAAGAGGTGACTGGGTTGTTACAAACTGCACTTGATTATTGTTATTGATGATGTTTGGGTATTCACCACCGTGACTATAGAGATAGAACATAAATAAATAAGATACACACTATGCACATTGTTGCTTCTATATTATTATATTGTACGTACTTTAGTAGTGAGCTATGGCTATGGTCTCTTATTACTCTCCAGATCCGAGGTCACCACATTGCAGAGCTTGACCCTCTGGGAATTTCATCAGCAGATTTGGATGACAGGCATCCTCCTGAGTTGCTCTATAGCCACTACTCGTTTGGTAAGATAATGGAGCCTGAATTAAAAATAATAAAAGAGATAATGTGTAATTCAATATATGAACATGTATGTGTTAAATAATTGCTAAATTGTTAAATTATTACTGAACTATAATGATCTTAATCATTCTAATCAAGATTTTGGGAAAGGGAAGGGAAGGAAATATATATATATATATATATATATATATATATATATATATATATATATATATATATATATATGTTAAAATTTTTGCAATTGTAAAGTTCCAGCAGCTGAGAAATCTTGTTCATTAAAACAAAAATACTGTATAACTAATTAAAAAAAAAAAGACAAATCAGAAATTATAATAAAATACTGTACATTCAATTAAGATATGCATTAAATGTCACCATTTTATGGCCTTTTTGCAATTGAATTACCTGCTTTAGGAGCCCTTTGCTTTGTATTGACATAAATTTGGTAAAAATTAGCTGCTGGAAAATTAACACTGTACATGTTCAAATTAAATACAATTATAACTGAATATAAATTATTATACCTTTACAATATTTTGTTTTCACTCTTATCTTTTTCTCTACTTTTCTCTCTTTATTATCTTCATTATTGTTATAATTTTGCCTTGTCAGAGCTCCATTTTTCTTGTTGATTTATTTATGTAAAAAAAGAAAAAAAAAGAAGTAATACAATACTTTAAAGTTAGTCATATTTGACAAACACCTAAAAAAAGAAAAGGTTTGCTTATTAATTTCACTATACTGTATTTTAGATTTTTTTTTTTTTTAATGTGATTATTTTTTGTTCTTAGAAGCGTACAAAATTATTTTGTAGAGCATGGCTCACAGTGAGTGTACTACTTATTTAAGCAGAAACAAAACGTGATATAAGCACATTTTTTAAATTTTATTTTGATGCACACATATATGTAATTGTTAATCACATCATGATTTTTGTTAACATATCAGTTTTTTGACAAAGCAAGGATAAGAAATAGCAATGAAATTAATAAATTAATTAATTAAGATCTAATTAAATTTTACATTTATATTATGCGGTTTCTCTACGCTGCTATATTTGCTTCTAAAGTATTAATTCGCCTTCTTAATACATTCTGATTTTTTTTCCAATGGGATATAATTAAGAGAAGAAAAAATTGCTTGTTTTTGCTTTTTCTTAGCTTTGTCACATAGCTATATTGTTATATGTTTGAAATACAGAATTCATAATCATTGATCAATTTAAAAGGTTTTTTTAAGGTAATTTTGAAGAACTGATTCTATTTCTGCTGTTTTAATAATACTACTTTTTTATATATAATATTTTGGTATGCAGTACTATACATATAACTAAAATATTGCTTATTATTAATATTAAATTTGCATATAATATAAAACATGAGATTATATGTTATGAATTTTTATTTTATTCGCATGAAATCATGCTTTAAATGGATTAAAAAACAAAACAAAAAAACAAAATTTGAAAACTTGAGCATGATTGCTAAAAGTATCCAAAGCATGATCGGTCGCTGTACGATGATTGTTTCATGTAGCTAAGATCCACAGTACCAGTTATTCGGACCTGGAACGCAAGGTGGCCAGCCTTCTAGCGCGTACGTAACACTCAAATTGCATGTCTTGTAAATAAGAAAATTAGTTACATATTAGTTGCTTTGCTATTTGCTTTAAAAAAATATATTCCAATACAATATATACCACCACATACAACTGATTAATTTTTATTATTTATTTAAACATTAAATAAATACTTTTTTTGTAGAGTTTTTTTTTATTGTTATTTTTTTTTTACAAATTTGATCTTAAAAAGGAGGGGGCAAAAACAAGATTATAAATGTGTGCATTTTCTTTTTTTCATTTGTTTGAGTAAAATTTTACTGTATTCGGGAGGTTGATTCAATAACGAATACTAATGATCTGAATAACAAACGTATCTTAGAAGTAGATAAAATAAGTGATTTATTTTAATTTAGAAATATGTACACTCCTCCCAGATAAATCTGACCGCAGCGTTCATGTCTCCAAATGTTAAATATATGAGGAGACTTTAACGCGACCGGTCAGATTTATCTGGCGGGAGTGTACTGTTAATATAGTTCTTCTTTGTATACTGTCTCATAAATTTAAATATTATATCCTTTGCAAATTAAATGTACTTACAATATTGCGAGTACAAAATTGATTTATTTTAATTTGATCAAAGTGTGCATTTGTAAATTTTATTTATTTTATTCGCTGCTGAACATTTTGCTTTGCATGCACTGCTTTATTATTATTATTACTATTATATTTTATTTAAATTATTTATTATATTCTGCAATGAACGCTATTATACTCTATTCACACTTACTTATTTCAAGGCTCTAAAAACCCTGTACCATTATTTCTCTCATCACATCATACACCAGACAAGCTCCACATACTTGTTATTTTCTGTGTGCACTTGATATGGTAAGATCTGTAGATGTAGTTTGGTATTATCACAAATGAAAAGAGATATTGTTAACATTTTATGTAAAGATAGCTTTACTTGTAATAGTTTTAAAAATATTTAATTCATTATATTTTGTTTTATTTGGGATTATTTTTTTATCCCCTTGAATATATCTTTAGTAAAAATTTAAGTGTATCTCTTTTTATTTTAAAATATTTGTAATTGCTGTAATGAGGTAAGGTAAAAAAAAATTATCTTTTAAAGTTTTCATTTGCTAGATTTTTTTTATTATTATTACTTTTTTTTTATTATTATATTTGTTTAGTTTATTATTGTTTATTACCCTTCTTCTTAGATAGCCCTATGTCACTACTGCACTAACTCTACATGTTGCTTTATTTGGTCCAAATATTTTGATAATTTCTTTTCATTTCTCTCTTGATATTTTCATCAAATCAATTCTGCTTTCATTTGTGTGTCGTAAAACAAAAGAAAAAAGGGATTACGTTATTATTTTGGTCTTAAAAAAAAAAAAAAAAAAAAAAAAGTTTTGAGATTTCCTGTCTTCGTGCATGCTATTTTATTTATTCTATCTTCTATTTTTTCTGATATAATTTCTGACTTTTATATTTTGTTGCTATACTGACAAAAACAAATTGGCATGGTTGCTTCTGCTTGGGTTAAAAACAATCTTGATATATTGTACTAACAGGGGTTTACTTTTTTTTTATTCGCCGTTTATAGAGGAGAAAGACATGGACCGAGTTTTCAAGTTACCCTCAACCACATACATTGGAGGCAAGGAGAAGGCACTCTCACTACGTGAAATTTTACACCGCTTGGAGACTGCATACTGTCGACACATTGGTGTTGAGTTTATGTTCATCAACTCATTGGAACAATGTAACTGGATCAGACAAAAGTTTGAGACCCCAGGAATTATGAAAGTTGATAGTGATGCAAAACGTTTAATTCTTGCTCGTCTTACAAGAGCTACAGGGTAAGTTTTATTGAGAGTTCAGAGGTCTAATATTATGTTCGTGAAACTATAACAGCGTTTTTTTTTAATGTTGTCAAAAATGACACGTATATATTTGCATATTTTTCTTTTTTAGATTTGAGGCTTTCCTCGCTCGCAAGTGGTCATCAGAGAAGAGATTTGGTCTTGAAGGTTGCGAGATTTTGATACCTGCAATGAAGCAAATCATTGACAAATCTACCGAGCTTGGAGTTGAGTCTATCGTAATGGGCATGCCTCATCGTGGTCGTCTTAATGTATTGGCTAATGTTTGTCGTAAACCTCTCGAGCAAATCTTCACCCAGTTTGCTGCACTTGAGGCAGCAGATGATGTGAGTTACTTATAATATAGCTTTGTTTATTAGTTATTTTGAAACAATATAAGAAAATGTATGTATATTTGATTTAAAAGTTTGTGTCTCTAAATGGCTTACTTTGAATTTTATATGGAAATTAAAAACTTGTTCTCTGCAGGGCTCTGGTGATGTTAAGTACCACTTGGGCACATACATCGAGCGTCTGAACCGTGTGACCAACAAGAATATTCGTCTGGCTGTGGTTGCCAACCCGTCTCACTTGGAGGCTGCTGATCCTGTAGTCCAAGGCAAGACTCGTGCGGAGCAGTTCTATCGTGGTGACGGAGAGGGTAAGAAGGTGATGTCAATGCTACTGCACGGCGATGCTGCCTTCTGTGGTCAGGGTATTGTCTATGAAACTTTCCACTTGGCTGATCTGCCTGACTACACAACTCATGGCACCATTCACGTTGTTGTTAACAACCAAATTGGATTTACCACTGATCCTCGTCACTCTCGTTCCTCACCATACTGCACAGGTGAGTTATTTAACCTTTTCCTCATTTCTAGTATTATTATTTGTTTTATATTTTTTCAAGTGTTTACTATTAGTATTTCCTTCAGTAATAAGGAACTTAAATGAAGCTGAGTCAAAGTTAATTCTTCAGGCTATAATATATTTTAAAAGCAATTTTTTTAGTGTAATCAATACAACTATTGCTGAAAAAATAAATAACTTTCCTTTTACTATTATAATTTAAAAATTTAAATTGCTATTTTTTTATTATTATTTTTAACGCATTTAAATGTTTAATTTGATTTACAGACGTCGCTCGTGTAGTGAACGCTCCCATCTTCCATGTGAATGCTGATGATCCTGAATCTGTGATGCATGTGTGCAATGTAGCTGCCGAGTGGCGTGCTACTTTCCACAAGGATGTTGTTATTGACATCGTAAGTTTTGACATAGGTCAATTTAGCAGAGTTTGTTCTAATTTCATATTAATCACAGGTATCTTACCGCCGTAATGGACACAACGAGATTGATGAGCCAATGTTCACTCAGCCTCTAATGTACCGCAAAATCCGCAACACCAAACCTGGACTTGAGCTTTATGCTGATAAACTCATTAAGGAAGGAGTGGTTTCTGCTGAGGAAGTTAAGGTAAGACTGCAAAGAACAACAACAACAACAAAAAAGTTGAAAAAATGTGTTGAAGCTAACATTGCATTATTGCATTTCTTCTTTAACATGATATTGATGGATATAAAATGATTGACTTTTTATCATCAATATTTATTTTCCCTGCAGGATGTACATGACAAATATGAAAAGATCTGTGAAGAAGCATACCAGAATGCTCGCAAGGAGACCCACATTAAGTACAAGGACTGGCTGGACTCCCCTTGGTCTGGCTTCTTTGAGGGCAAGGACCCTCTTAAGGTGTCCCCCACTGGTATCAAGGAAGATACTCTGGTTCACATTGGCAAGAGGTTCTCCTCTCCACCACCCAACGCTGCTGAGTTCGTTATTCATAGAGGTAAACTAAAATGTTGTAGCATTATTGTTGTTGTATAATGCTGGAAAATTACTCCTTTTTTTTTTTAAGCAATGATGTATTCTTTGATTTGTGTTGATATTTATTATGATTTGCATTGATAGTAGATTCTGAGCTTATTTTACTACTTTACTTAAATTATATATTATAAGTTCATGCAATGTCAATTCTTTAAGATGTATTTTATTGCTTGTTATAGGTCTAGAGAGAATTATGAAGTCTCGTATGGAGATGGTGGAGGCTCGCACAGTAGATTGGGCTCTGGGAGAGGCCATGGCATTTGGTTCTCTGCTCAAGGAGGGCATTCATGTACGTCTCAGTGGACAGGATGTTGAGCGTGGTACATTCAGGTAAGCCTTTTATTGAAACTTAATGTTTGAACCTAGTGGTTATAGATTCTCCTGCTTCTATTTTTTATTTTCATTCATATGATGTTATTATTTTTATTATTAATTAATATATTTAGCAATGTCATCTTGTTATAAATAGAACTACTAGTACTGACAAAATGCAATTTTCTGCCCATTATTCAATTATAAATATTTTGGAAAATAATTGACTATGCAATGATTGACCAAAAAAGATTTGTTAGAAAAATGTATATTGACTAATAAAGGAACAACTGTTTTGAAGCAAACTATAAGTGATTTCGCTCACATCCGTTTCCGTTTCGACATACTGTGCATGCGTAGTAAGGAGAAACGGAAGCGGATGTGACCGAAATCGCTTATAGTCGGCCTCAAAACAGTTGTTCCTTTATTAGTCAATATAGATTAGGAAATCCCATTCTCCAATTTTCCTTAATGTATCTGTGTTTTCCATGATTTAATTAGGCAATAAAAATCAAGCCACACGCTGCATTCATATACAATTTTATACAGTTTTACATACAGTTTTTAGTTTTAGACAATCATCAAGCTAGCTAAGCCTCAAAGTAAACAGTTCACTCCCCAATTATGTTAAAAATGTCTTGATTGCAAATTAATTGCTTGTTATTCCTTATTAAAAGAAGCAGAAAAAAGTTTGTTGTCAAATATTATTTTTATTTAAAGTATTGTAATTTGAATTGAATTTCTAAAAGTTATTTTCTATGAAAGTATTTTCAAATATATTATTATAGTTGGATACAGTATAGGCCTATTTATAAATGGCGCTATTAAATTCTCATATCTCTAATTAGGATATGTTGTAAAATTGTAATGAGAGTATATATATATATATATATATATATATATATATATATATATATATATATATATATATATATATATATATATATATATATTATGATATTAGACATCTCAAATGTCTTAACTTTCAATTCCAGTGTTGTAATTTTACGGAAGACTTCATAATTATAATGTTTTGTATTTGCTTGCAGTCATCGTCACCATGTACTACATCACCAGAATGTTGACAAGGCTACTTACAGACCTCTGTGCTTCCTCTACCCAGATCAGGCACCCTATACTGTCTGCAACAGCTCTCTCTCAGAGTTCGGAGTGCTTGGTAAAATATAAATATTTTGACTAAGGGGGATAAGTCTAGAATGAGTCGTAGTAGATGCAGTTATTTTAATTTTTTATTTAACACATGACTTATACAATATCGCTCTGGCTGCACCCAAAGGGCATACTTGCATTTGGCTACTTTCAAGTAAAAGTCATACTTGCATTTGGCTAAAATCACGGCTGCGTGTGCATCCGCCATAAAATTTACTTGTAAAACGTACTGAGAGTACGCCTTTTGTTGTACTGGACAAAAATGCAAGTACGCCCTTTGGGCGCAGCCAGGGCGATATCCCTTAATATCTTCTTCTTATTATGGTCTTATAATTTCATAACTTCAGAGAGCATAGTCCAAATAGAAGCAAATAACTTAATTTAGAATATCATGGAATGAATAAAGATTGTCTATTACATAAATTTATAGTTTTAACAATAAAGAAAATTAGTTCAGGTAGAAAAGTTAATTATTAATATTCTTAAAATATATCTTAGTTGCTGTCTAATTTCACTCCTTTCTCTGCTAGGTTTTGAGCTTGGCTACTCCATGACTAACCCCAACGCCTTGGTTTGCTGGGAGGCTCAGTTTGGAGACTTCAACAACACTGCTCAGTGCATCATTGACCAGTTCATCTCATCTGGACAGGCCAAGTGGGTGCGTCAGTCGGGACTTGTCATGCTTTTGCCTCATGGTCTTGAAGGAATGGTAAGTTTACTAGTTTACTGTATCCTCTTATATAATATTTAACAAATAAAAATCTTAACTCAAGCTGATAAAAAATAAATAAATAAAATCATTTGCTTTGATTGGTTGATTTTTTTAATGTTTTTGTGAAGACTAAATTATCAGCGTAAGTTATATACAATAAAAACTAAAAATAATAATGACAAAAAAAGAAGAAGAAAAGAACATTTTAAAATTTAACATGAACATGTGTTGAAATATGAAGCAAACAACATCTTGCAAATTCAATCAGTATAACTTGTAATTTTTGTGATTTAGATTAAATGTCTCAAATAATAATATAAATGGAAACAATAATAATTATCAGCAATTAAAATTTTTAAAAAATCAATAAAATATTAATCTCTGTATTTTAGGGCCCAGAGCACTCAAGCGCTCGCCTTGAGAGGTTCCTGCAAATGTCTGCTGATGACCCCGACTATTTCCCCCCAGAAAGTGAGGAGTTTGCTGTACGACAACTGCATGACATCAACTGGATTGTAAGTGTATTCCTAGTTTTCATGTAAAGTATTGACAAAGCTTGGCAATGATGTGAACTATAGACATATTTTGATTTATTTTATGATTTTTCTTTGATAGTAGATTCTGAGCTTGTCTTGTCAATACAGTTTTATTTGCAATAATAACTTTTGCTAGAAATATTTCTGACTCATCATGATACCTCTAATCCTGACATGTTCGTATTGCAGGTGGCTAACTGCTCTACCCCTGCCAATATTTTCCATATCTTGCGTCGTCAAATTGCTCTACCTTTCCGCAAGCCTCTGATCATAATGACCCCCAAATCCTTGCTGCGTCATCCAGAAGCTAAATCCAGCTTTGATGAGATGAATGAGACAACTGAGTTCCAGAGGTAAAGCCAGTTTTATTTTTGTATAAAATATATTCTTTCGACTGCTATGATGTGAATTATGATTTCCTTTTGATTTTTACTATGATTTTGGTTGATAGTAGATTCTGAGCTTAAGAAAAAATATATAATAAATTAAATTACTTTATTATGACTATTATGAGCCATGTTTTAAAATTTGCTACCTTTAATGTTTCCAGAGTTATTCCTGATCGTGGAGTTGCAAGTGAAAACCCCTCTGGTGTAAAGAAGATTGTCTTCTGTACTGGCAAGGTTTACTATGACATCAAGAAGGGTAGAACAGAGAAGGGACTGGACAAGGAAATTGCTATTTCCAGGGTGGAGCAGGTATGTAAAAATAATTCCATCAGCCAATTCTGCTATAAATCACTGTTAGAAAGGTCTGGGTTTAATTAATGGCAGGATTACCATACTGGTAGATTTGTTACTTAAGAAATAATAATAATTAATGGCCTAATTAAGCTAAAGCTGCTACCAATGGACACTATGGTGAAAGCAAAATTAAATTACTCTGAAGGCAATACTTATCAGCATTCCATTCACAGCAAATTAACTTTTTCGTTAAAATCACGTATAAGAAGCAGTTGGGGTTCAATATAAGAGTGGGCAAGACTGTTGTTAAATCTAAACCGAGTTTTTATTTTAAATATTCGGTGTATTTAATTTATATTAATGTAATTTTATTTATTAAATTGGCATGCTAATAAATGAGTATTCTATAGCCACAGCAAAAAAAAAAAAAAAAAAAAAAAAGAAAAGAAAAGAAAGGGGGGGGGGGGGGCAGTTTTTAAAGGGATTTCCCACCACTAATAATTTAGAAATAATTTACATTAAAGATATGACTTAAAATTAATACATTATAAACCTAGGAAAATATTGAGAGAAATTTAGAATACAATTCATGAAAATTAATTAAATAAATAAATTTTAATGGATTTGTTTTTGTGTTCCTAGATTTCTCCTTTCCCATTTGATCTTGTGAAGCAGGAATGTGCTAAGTATCCCAATGCCGAGCTTTGCTGGGCTCAAGAGGAGCACAAGAACCAGGGTGCCTGGACCTATGTTCAACCCAGGTTTAACACAGCACTGAATAACTCTCGAGTTGTCACGTGAGTACACTTTGTGTTCCATTAATTAATCTTTCTTATGTCATGATCAATGGTTTTTTTTCCTTAAATTGATTTCTTATGTCATGTTATGTTTTAATGTGATACTAAAACTAATTTGTTTACAAGTATGAATGGTTTTTTGTTATATTGTTATGGGTAATGAGAAAATGTAATGCTTAAGTACAGAAAAAGGAAGCTGGAGAAATAGTAATGATGTTCGTAAACCCTGTTTTTCGTGCCCCAAACCACAAAAAAAAAATGATGATAACCTAATGCTTTTTAAATGGCATTGCGCATTTTTTGGGAGCAAGAGAACAGGGTTTACAAACATCATTCATAATAATTAACATTGTTTTGTTGTTGTTGTTGTTGTTACTTTAAGCCTGGCGCATGGGGTGCTGCATGTATTAAATATGTAACCAAAGATTATATTAACATTTTAACTAACAATATTTATACTTGATCAATATTAAAGAAAAGGATAGAATAACCAGCAAGGGCCTTACCACAGTAGAAGTTCTATGGAGAGGTCGAAGTCTCGCATGGCACAGTGTTTTGTTATAAAAAAGCTCATTTTATAACAGAGCTTTCGTCATATATTAATGACATTATCAATCAAAGAAGAAAATTACTTGAGCACATCACCAAGCAGTGTCACCAAGCAGACAAGACACTGCTTGGTGATGTGCTCAAGTAATTTTCTTCTTTGATTGATAATGTCATTAATATATGACGAAAGCTCTCAGTTATAAAATGAGCTTTTTTATAACAAAACACTGTGCCATGCGAGACTTCGACCTCTCCATAGAACTTCTACTGTGGTAAGGCCCTTGCTGGTTATTCTATCCTTTTCTTTAATATTGATCCTAACCGCGATGGTTTTTTCCTTAAATTGATATTTATACTTGAGTGTGATTTAATAAATAAGCTGGTGATGGGCTTATCAAGGTTTTTGCCCCAATTTATATTTCTTTTCAACTCTATTAATAAATTTTATTTAAAAAGATAATAGCATGAGATAGGCTTACTATTAGCTTAGATATTTTTCCCAGTAACGTGTGGGTTCCTCCTTATATACACAGAAGCAGTGGAAGCAGTAGCGGTAACTCATCAGGCATGCTTAGCTGGGTGTTTGGGAGAAGTAAACAAGAGGAGGAAAAGGTGGCACCACAAGCTGCTGAGCTTGTGGACAAGCCTAACTTGAGGCTAATTAGGTGAGAAATCTATTCCTCCTGTTGTTACTTATATCATATTATGTGTGGGTGTGTATGTATATATGTGCTTTATCTTCATTCTAACCTCATTCTTACTAAATAGAGACTACTCTGTATTCAGCGTAGCACTGTTTCAAATAGATCAATCAACTTCAGCTAGGGGCTAGAAGTATTAAATGTATTTTACCTTGTATATTCAATTCAAGATATCCTAGTACAATGAAAGGTTTTTTGTTAAATCTTTTATAAACTAAAGATTTTACTTTAGTAAACTTTTATGATAAAAATTTAAACAATTGTTTAAATTGTTATCTAATAAATAAAAATGTGATTAAAACGTTGATGTCCAGGTGTTAATGTATTTTTAAATGGTTATAGCTATGCTGGTCGGCCTACTGCCGCTTCTCCTGCCACTGGAAGCAAGATGCAACATTACAAGGAACAAGGCCAGTTGGTAGAAGATGCTCTTGGGTTGTGAACACCTCAAGCCTTGTACAGTCCTCCCATGTAAATCTGCACCCCCCTTTTGCACTTTTCCCCTGGCATAACATAATGTGATATTGCGAGGGGGATTTAATTAATAATATACAACTTACAACAAGACAAATGTTGTCAAAATATAATTGAAAATCATAATAAAAATTGTATACTTTGAGCAAATAATGGCTTATTTAGTATGTTAATATTGCAGGCATTATTAGCATATAAAAAGCTTTATAATTCAGTTGCCCCCCTTTTTTTTCCTTCCAATTTCTTGTATAGTAATGTATGTGTATTTTTTATATAGTGAACCCATTTTCAACTCATTTTTATCAATAGTTTATATTTTTGACAATGTTTGTCTTCTTAAATTATATATTTAAATAAATTTTTGTTTGGCTGGTAAAATTTTACTAGTTTTGCTGGCATGATTCTCAATTTACAATTAACAGTGCTTAATAAATAATTATATAAGTTTAAAAAAAAAAGATAAGTCGGCAATCTTTTTTGCTTCTGTAAATAAAATATACATATATAATTTAGTCTGAAGCAAAATTTATTATTTCTATGTTGCATAGATGTTAGGTATTTTTAGTAATTTATTTTTACTAGATTCTTTTTCAGTTGTAATGTTCTTGTTCATAATCAATCATTTTTAAACTTGTTGTGTAAAATGCTATCTTAGCAATTCCTATATATGATTATGTCTGTATGCAAAACCAAAGAATTGTAAATGGACTGCTAAAACAAATCAACATAGGACTTAAACATGTTAATTTAAAATTTCATTATTTGTAACTTTTAAAATTAATATTAAAGTTGTTAACTGTTACTTGCACTCTAAATCATAATAAACTGTCTTTAAAATTTATCATTTTGTGTAATTTAAAAAGATTATTGTTGTTTATTATTCTAACTAACCCTAACATAATAAATTTTGATTTTTACCACAGTTAAGAGAGAAATATATTTTAGAGAAAATCATGCTAGCACAGAGATAATAAACACATAACATAGCGTTCAGCACTAAACACCAAGAGAAATGGAGTACAAAATTCTTTAGACTCGGAGAAAAACTCATAAAAAATTACAAGAGTTTGTTATTTTCTTGCAATGTAATTGTAGAGTAAAAGATGCAATACATTTGATTGTCAAAGGTGTGTGACTTTTTTTTTCAAGTAAAATAATAATAAAAATATATTATGCAAGTTCTATTGTGCGGAACACAGAGATGAGTGTGCTAACGCAAGTGTTGCTCCTATGGACTATATCGAGCATTGACTATCAATGACTCGAGAGCGATCTTTTACAGCTATGGCTGACCACCCACCATCGTTTTCAGAAACAACCTGCACCATTTGCTGTGCCTGAGCAAGTGTCAGTGCAAATACTGCGCTGCACATTCAGCAAGTTTAGCAGTCTTTATCTCCGGACGAGATGTTACACTGCAAACAACATCTCCTGTTCCACAACTCACCTCCATAGTGTAGTGAGCAACTTGTATTGTTAACAGTCATTGTACTTTTAATATAATATCTTATATCCTGGGCAAAAAAAAAATATATATATATATAATATATATCCGTTATCCGAATTTCTATCTGGATAATTTGATCCGGATCGTGATCCGGATAATTTGGATCCGGATCGCGATACGGATAATTTGGATCCGGATTATATTCGGATAATATTGATCTGGATAATTTGATCAAGATCGTGATCCGTTTAATTTTTTCCACATTAATGACCCAGATCACGATTTCATATAATTACGATAAATATTAAGTGAAAAAAATCCGGATTTCGAAATCCGGATAAAAAATTATCCGTTATCCGATTTTCTATCCGGATCACAATCCGGATTTAAAACGGATCAGTGAATCCGGATAATTTCTTGTCCGCCAAATCCGGATAACTTTCTATCCGAAATCCGGATTTTAATTTTATCCGGATTTCGACAGCACTAGTATGTATATATTTTCTTAAAAAAAAAAAGTAAGAAAAGTTAAAATGAAAAAATGTGAAATTGTGTTTTAAAGAAGCATTGACTATATTATATTACACTAATAACACTAATCAATTTGAGAAACTATACTTTTTTATTTAAACCAGCTACATGCACCAATCAGTCACCAGTCACCTCATGCCACAGCACGAGGGTTATATACTAGTATCATGGATCACTTTCCATACCAGTAGATTCATAATCTCGCTACTGAATATTTTAGATTTGACTTTTGGTACCTAAAACTGATACAACCATTTCAGGGATTTTGCAAACATGTAATTGATTACACAATTTAGTAATTAGCATATATTTATTGCATGTTTTATTTTTATATTTTTCTCAAAGCCTTTATACATAATGTATTAAAAAATTGGAGAGGCACATATAGTATTATACCCAACTAATCATTCAGAGATGGTGCTTGTCTGCCTTCTTTGGTCATTGAACGCATTCTCTTTTCAAACAATCTCTCTCTAGCTTGCTTTTCTCGCCTGAAATCAAACAAATAGAAATTATATTTTTGTTAACAAATGTATCACCTGGCTGAAGCAAATAATAATCATAAGCCTCTCAATAGATTAGCATTACATGTTTTTAAAGGTGTATCAGGAAGTAAAGTAAAGGTGTAAGTTACCTAACCTACTATGTATGTACAACTAAGTAATCATATCATACCCACTTGCTCTCAGACATGCAAACATTACAGAGGTTTGTGCTAAGGTTAAATGATTTTTTATTATTATTATTATTATAATTATCTTTGTCCCCCTCCCCCTGTACTTCTTTTATTTACATCTTATACTTTTGATTCTGAAAGTATTTTTATAGAAACTGTAACTATTAAAAAAATCTAAAAGCTACAAAAACTCAGAAAAGTAAGGCTGTTAAAGTGCGTGTGGGTTCAGGTGTTGTTTGAAAGGGAGGGAAAGAGGAGAGAGTATCAACTATATCATACTTTCTCCTGAATTTCTCTTCAGTTTCTGGTGAAGATTCCGAGTTGACTGGTGCTGCTGCAGTCCAAAGCATTTCCCTTAGTTTAGTCATAGCATCAGCCAAGTTGAGTTGCTGAGATCTAGTTTTGTCCGAGCGTATTACTAAGAATCCATCCTTGGTAATACGAGTTTTGTGCTGCACATAGCCGAAGTCAAAATTAAATCTCAATAAATAATTTTTACGCTAACAAATTATACATATAGGTATACAAACCATTGCTAACATTCTTGCTCGAACGTCAGTGTGAAGCCAATCTGCAGACTCAAGATGCAAACGTAGATCTACTTTGGTGCTCACCGTGTTCACATTTTGACCTCCTGGGCCACTACTGCGGCTATAGGTGATGTGAAGCTGATCTGTAAGAATTTAAGTAAAAATTACTATCATTATATATATGTAGCTTCATTGATATTTAATATTGGTACATACCTATAGGTATAAAGCCATTAAATTTTTCATTCCCTTTAGAATCTGGAGGCTATAACAATTAAATAATTATCAGCACCATTATACATACAACATACATGATTGTATGTGTATCAAAATAATTATTAAAAATGAACAATGCATGCTTTTGGTATGATGGGTATGCATACCTTACTTGGTGTGTAGATGCTAAGTTTACTACTAGGATATAGCGAATCTAAGCTTACAGCACTCTTATAAGATTGACTATAATTTAATTTAATTCCAATACAAGGTTTTGGCCTCAATAGTCTGAGGAAAGCACTGAACTTTACAGAATTTATTGCCATTGAAATGTATAAAACCTGATTAAACCCAGATTCCCTAGATAACCAAAACAAAAACAAATGATAAAACAATTGAATATCGGGACTGGAGCAGAAATTTAAGCGCTAAAAGCTCAAACTTTATTCATGGCCATGGCACAGTAGATGATACTCTGATACAGTAGTCCATCTCGGCATCTCCTATACTGGGAATCACTGGGAATGTCAGATCAAAAAACGTTACGCGTGTAGTTCAGACCGCTTCATGCACCCAGTCGGAATTATGGCGCGCATTGATCTGACATTCTCAGTATAGGAGATGGACTACTGTATCATCTACTCAACTGTGTGGCCATATGGCTATTCTGATCATGTCTCTTTTTATATCTTCCAACTTATTACGCTAATACTTAGTCCATAAAAATGACGAAATGATGCCAGAGTGACACCTGCGTAACCAGAAAAAAGGGCTATCTTTACGTCTGCATCAGGTCAGGTGTTGACTTGTGTTCTCAAGGACTATAGAAAGTACCTAGAGTTGGAAAACATATGTAATCGACATGCCTCCAAACTATTTTCAAAACGGAGTTGAATCTCCAGCCTGATGACTTTACAAAATAAAATTACCAACTTTTAGAAATAACAAGGTTGCTTTACCAGTGGTGAGATAGCCAAACGCACATAGCATGGAGCACGGAAAAAGGCTAGAGGGACCACCCACCCCTAATTTTTCCTATTCTTGAGCATCATTTTTAGTATTTTTCAAGAAAACTACTGTTCTGTGATACTGGGGAAAAAAATAATAATGAGGGTTACTTATAGACACACTTTTATGTGTTTATAAAAAGCCATGACTAATTTAAAGAATTTTTGTCACCATTAACGTTAAGTAAAACAATATTACAGATTGTAAGACAGGATGATACAAATATACAAACATGGAATTGTATTAGAAAACCTTTATTGTTTTTCCATCAATAGAGTTAGCAGTTCAAGAGCTTCAACCATACATGTTAAGGATTTAAAAATTAGGTATTTAAACATTCATTTGAAGTCTCAAATCAAAGACACCAGTTCCAACTCTGCAAGGTCTTCCAGTTATAATGCAACTGGATGGAGACTGGATGTAATCTTTCGTTCCATCAAGCACTGCATTGCGGAGAAATGCGAGGGCTGTTTCGAAGGTAATTTTTTGCAAAGGAGATGCATTGTTAGCCATGCCACTACGATTCAAAGCAAGGTATAGTCCTTCAAATGTCATATAATCAGCAATGAGAAGTAAGTGGCGAGGATCTACGGTGATGCCATAAACTTGGAACACATCTTGCACCTCCTGGAAAAAAATGAATAAATAACAGCTCAGAAATACAGCTCTCTGCAACTAATCAAGCTGAATACGCTTTCCTTCAAATTGATATAATAATACAGTAACATAGCATATTATAGTTAAAGTATGTACCTTTACAAGAACTCTACAAGCTGCCTCAATGCCATAAAATTCTGCAAACTCATGGACATGGTTTGTGTATAATCTGTTCAGATTGAGGAATGTATGATGTTTTAGCATCTCCTGCAAACAATTAATTAAAAGTTAATAACTGTCATCAAGATTAATAAGAACAATATGTAAAACATACTGGGATATTGATTCCATCAACTTTCAACATCAATTCCTGGTCCGAGTTTCTGTAAATAAATGCCTTGTTGATTTTTGGAATTTGCCAAATAACTGCTTTCTCTGCTGTAGAGCGCAAAATTGAAGACATGTCAACCTTCTTAATATCCAGAGAAATCTACAAAAAAAAAAAATAATAATAATTATGAACTTAGGAATATAAGTGATCTATTTAGAATAAAAACTGATAATTTAAGTAATATCGATGTTGTTGTGAGCAATATGTGTAAGTCGTTTTTTTGTCAAGCAAAGCAAAATGTGTAAGTCCATTCTGAACGTTATGTAGATGGCACTCGACTTACACATATTGCTTTGCGTGACAAAAAAACAAGATACACATATAGCTACACGTGACAAATAACGACTTACACATTTTGCTTTGAAAGACAAAAAACGAGTAACACATATTGCTCGCAACAACATTGATATAAGGAAATAACAACTTACTCCAATGATAACTTCACACCACAGTTCATTTTCAAAATCATATTCATAGCTCTGGATGAACTTGTTGGACATTTTCACATGCTGGACACGTGATGAGAAGTCACTATAAGCCTGTCAAAATTTAAACAGATTATTTAAGAGACAACAAAATAAAGGATAAATCAGATCATAAATTTTATGGCTTTTAGTTTTAAAGAGAAATTGTTTGGTAACTATAAAATATTTAAGCCTTTTAATGACCTTTTGTAAATGCTTTTTTTTTTATTTTTTTTTTATGACCTTTCTTATTTGGTATCTCATAGTCTGATTAAACTTACCGGATCATCTAGTAATTCATCCTTAGTTAAACGAACATCTTTTTCAGGAGCACCTCCGCTGTAGTTAGCTTCAGTCTGAGCTCCATCATCAACTCCTTCATCATTCTCCACGTCACTCTCTGTACAAAAAATAATAATAATAGTAAATAAGTCAATTATATCTACATTACCTTCTTCTTAATACTAACCTTGTTCTACTTCTTCTTCTTCTGGATCTTCATATTCTCTATTCTCAGTGTGACGAGAACGAGTACGAGCCATTGTGGCATCTTCATCTTCAGCCTATGAACAGTATGCAAAATTAAATGGCATGTAATTGTAACCTTTATTTCGGGCTAATATTGTAAATCAGGATGACATAATATAAAGGAAACAGTAAATTAATATTCGTATAAGTACTTGTGTTTATTACGATAATTACGTATATAATATAATATACGAGTTGAAGTTGATAGTGAGAGAGTGAGAGCTAATTGTTCAACTTCTAATAATCCTAGCGAGAGAGAGAGAGTACTCCTTTTATATCATGATTAGAAGAACGCTCCTCCCTTTATTACTATGTATAAAGGTGACAAACATACATATTATTGTTTCCATATTATAGCTCTTGGCTAAACTTCAACATACGTATATGCGATACATTTCAATGTGTTATTCTTAAATATAATAACAGTTATATTTCAAATAACAAATTGTTCAAATACAAGATTGTTGCAATAGCAGTTGCAACAATATATTATTTTAATATGAATAATATAACATAAAATAAATGCTACATAAGACAAATGTAACCTTTATTTCGGGCTAATATTGTAAATCAGGATGACATAATATAAAGGAAACAGTAAATTAATATTCGTATAAGTACTTGTGTTTATTACGATAATTACGTATATAATATAATATACGAGTTGAAGTTGATAGTGAGAGAGTGAGAGCTAATTGTTCAACTTCTAATAATCCTAGCGAGAGAGAGAGTACTCCTTTTATATCATGATTAGAAGAACGCTCCTCCCTTTATTACTATGTATAAAGGTGACAAACATACATATTATTGTTTCCATATTATAGCTCTTGGCTAAACTTCAACATACGTATATGCGATACATTTCAATGTGTTATTCTTAAATATAATAACAGTTATATTTCAAATAACAAATTGTTCAAATACAAGATTGTTGCAATAGCAGTTGCAACAATATATTATTTTAATATGAATAATATAACATAAAATAAATGCTACATAATTATTATTAATGTATGACAATACTTTGAGAAGGTGTAGCATCAGAAGGTGAGAAGGTGTAAATCATCTGAGAAAATTATTTAAAGTATGTGTACACTTGCTGTGTAATAATAATAATGTGCATATAGTGTGTACTGTAAATCAAAGAAAACCAAATTATCAACTTGCAAAACTCCGGGAAGAAAAAAAAAAGACGTTTTAAAAGGTATTAAAAGTGTATGTTGCTATGATCAGGCAAAATACTGATATTTAGGTACCTGTTCTTCTTCATCTGAACTTTCATTGGCTTCTCCACCTCCTATTTGGATTGGTTTAGCAGTGGGATTCTCATCCTCCTCGTCCTCTCCCTCATCATCAAGACCTTTTTTACGATTGGACTTCTTGTCTTCAGAAGAGGAGATTCTATGCAGCAAAAGAAAGTATCTCACAATCCAATGAACTTAAATTCTTACTTATTTGTTAGTTGAAATACTTACAAAGATCTCTTCAGTTGCATTGATTTCTTCATAGCTGTTTCTAGTATATAGAAGTATTGTAGTTCCACAAATTTGAGTATATTTTTGGGTTTAACAGGATATTTGTGTTTGTAGTTAGAGCGAGGAAGAAATGAAAATCTAATCTTGTATGTGTACTGCCTGAAAGTTATAGATTAATTAATTTTATGAATAATATAATTCGTCCTGGTTGCAGTCTAAGGGTGCAAGTCAACTGATTTTAGAATTATGTTCCAAAGTGACTAATGCCCTTTGACCTCAACCTTTACAAATTTCCTCCCCCAAAAGTTCCTCCCCCATTTGAAAAAATAATAGTAATAATTTTAAAATATAATAATAATATAAAATAGTAGGAATAGAGCTTGGAAATTAATAAGACGTGAAGATTTTCTAATTGATATAATAAATTGGGAATTGGGATCAGATCAGATGCTCTAGCAAAGACAAGAGCTAGATTTTTATTTATTTATATATAATTTAATTTAAATTACACTGATTTGATAATAATGTTGAGATAATGTTATGAGTTTGCTGATACAAAATTTTCATATTAATACAAATATTTTCATACCTGTATGATCCAATGTCAACTCTTTCAGTGACTGAAATTTTCTCCAATACGTCTCCTAAAGTAACTTTCGTAAGACGAATTCTCAATCTTTCAGCTTTAGTCTCTGATATATGAGGTAAGAAGGGAATATCCATTGATGGAGTACTAAGATTTTTAGATGCCATCATAAATAATTCTCTCAAACGAGGAATTCCTAAAGTGACATTCATATCACCACGACCAGCAAAATGGAAAGTGTTCAATGTCATCTGAGTAGAGGGCTCACCAACAGACTGAAAAAGTAATTTAATATTGTACATTTCTATTCATTCACCAGTGAAAGAATGAGAATGGTACTTTGTGTTAAAGCAATATGTCTTAATCCTGATAATGGTGAACTTTAGTCTTCCGTCAAAGAAGGGATAGATAGAGCCTTTTTTTTATATAATGTTTTGCATACCTGAGCTGCAAGAATGCCAACAGGTTCCCCTGGAGCAGCTTGTGATAGCATGCTCTTGTACTGCAACAGCTCTCTCAGTTCTTCTTCTCGTTCCCCTTGGCTCACATGCTGCTCAATTAGGTTCTCCAGTTTCTCAGTAAGAGAACCAAAAGCTTGATCTAAACGGAACTTGGAGCATACCGGGTCTGGACATCTCTTGGATGATTTATCAAATCTAAATTTAAAGTTGACAATAAATATATTTAAGATACACTCATATTAGGGTGGCAGTTAACTTAGCATGTATGGACAATGATACAATATGCATCAATTTCTCATTAGTTACCTCTTGCGTGACTTATGGTCTAGTTCTTGCCAAGCCTTGACAGTTGCCTCAGTAACATTTGAACGGCCTGTTTTTTTATTCAATGTCACTTCAGTATCATCCATGTTCTCAGCCATTTCTTGGCAAAACTGGAGGAAACCTCCACAACGAGTTGCATCATTTGCATGCTTTTTTTTCCACTTCTTCAGCTAAAACAATTATGTGAAGAGCTTGTCAATAAAAATTCATACACATTTTGTACTTTATTTCATATCTATATGCTATTATTATATGTATTTACAAACAGTGTGTTATTACGATGAATATTATAGCTACCAAACTCAATGATGATGAGAGAACTTTTATAAACTAACCTCCTTCTTTGCTGCTGCTAGTTCCTCTTGATCACTTGCTTGTAACAATTTTGGGATATCTTTACCACTGGCAAGAATGCTGGAGTTGTTACACAAGACAGGAAGCTGCTCTTGTGTGAAGAACTGAGCTTTACAGACATCCATACCATCCTCACCATAGTAATACTGTAAAGTAAATCAAATAATGAAGCACAGAAGCATAGAATGTAATTATCTTCAGTTAAAAGTTGAATACTAACCTGTATCACACTTCCATCACTGTCTCTGACTGTTTGGTCATAGCCAACAACCAAACCCTCAAGATGTTTTACTAAGCAACGTTGTAAGTAACCACTACGACTTGTCTTTACAGCTGTATCAATCAAGCCCTGGAAAATACATTTTATATTATTTAACAATATTTCTTTCAAATTTACTCACATAAATACAAGCATATATAGGCACATGAAAGCTTATAAAAAATAAATAGATATTGGTTTTGATTTAATAATAAAAAATTTGTAACTATAAACTTGCACTAAAACAGCATAAAAATTAATTATTGAATTTAAAAAAAAAAAAAAAAAAAACTTACTTCTCTACCAGCCATGCAATGGAAGAAGAATTCCTGAGGTCTAATTCCAGTCATGAAACGTCCCTCAATAAATCCTCCTGCCCTTGGAGATGTATCAAATGCTATGAAACTTGGTAAAGATTTGCCAGAAATCATGAGAGATGGTCGCTTTCCTTCAAGTTCAATTTGTCCCAGCAAACATGAGATCTGCATAGTGTTAACTGTAGATCCTTTAGCTCCTGATTGTACCATCAACTGCAGGTTATTGGATGGAAACTTATTTACCAGTCCAGCTGGTAAACAAGATCTGAAATGAAACACAAACAATGTAGGTCAATTATTTAAAATTTCACCATTTTTTTATTATTATTTAATATTGTTCTGCCTCGTAGAATGTGAATATTTTACATTGGTTTTGAGCCTTGAGTAGCAAAAACTAATCAAGAATCGTTTTAAAGCAAAAAATGCTTATATACATGAGGGAAAGTTTGGGAATAGGAGGATGACAAGAAAACTTGGTAGAAGAGAACATAATTTCTAACTCAAGCCTAAATAACAAATGTAGCATAACACACTGGTTGCAGTCAAAGTGTATAAGTTACTGCTTCACGCAATGCAAAGATTGTTTGACTTGTACCATTTGACCACGACTAGTTCCACATAACAAGGGTATGCACTTGAGCTGCTCATTTGTATTAGAGCATAATATATGAATAAAAAGTTGGAAAAATAATACTCACTTATTGATTTCATTTGTCACTTTATCAAGAGCTGACTTAAATTTTCTATCAAGAGTAGCTTGATATTTTTCTGCATCTTTGCTGAACATGGATTTCATTTGTGTTCTTAACTCTTCAGGTGACGTCTCTGGTGGAAGCTCTAGAGCTTCTCTCACAACATCATCACCAAGCTACAAAAAATAATAATAATAATAATAAAATATAAAATTAAAAAAAAAAAAAAAACAGCAGCAATTATGTTTAAATTGCAACTTTGGACATTCCAAAATAGTTATCATAAGAATTTCATAAATATATGCTGTTTTTCTTTACCTGTCTTGCTTGCTTAATGAAAGCAGATCTTTTCTTATCTGCCTTCTTCAAAACTATAATATCTGCTACACCCAGTGTGAAGCCCTCAGTTTGAAGAAAAGCAGTGAAGAGCTTTGCAAAGGCACTCAGTAGTTTAGCTGAATACTCTCCACCATACAACTAACAAAATTATTATTTCAAACATTATCAAAATTATTCATTAATTTTTAATTATCATGTAAATTTACCTCGTAGATGCAATGCACAAGTCCATAGGGCGTTGCTCCATAGTGTTTCTTATCTAGAACTCCACACAACAGTTCCCCTCCTCTTATTACTACTTCTGCTTCAGTCATGTCATTGGGACCTGCAAGAGGAGTTCCTCCAGCTTTCCATTCTCGAGGAGTCATATTCTCCCACGCCTGTAGGAATCACAACTTTTACTAAAATATGACATTTACAATTCTCTAAATTTTGAAACAAATACATTTACATCATATACAGGTTAGAAAAGAAACAGAAAACTTAATGACTCAGAAAATAAAAATGAAAATTTACTAAATTAAAAAAATAATAAAAATAAAAAATAATTAATTTTGCAAAATTGAGACTACTGTATTAATGAACCACCCATAGGAATCATATTTTAGATAACTTTTGTCTAGAGTGTAATTTTAGTCTTCTTAAAAAGTTGAAATGAAAATCATACCTTAGCACTAATTTTTGCCGAGTCGTTAATGCTTATTGGAGCCTTGTCTCTGGGTATCACATTGAGGAGCACGGTAGATAACACTTGTTTGCCAGACCACAAACATTGGGGCTTGAGAATGCAAGGTGGAAGCAGGCGAAGTTTGCCAGGAATATTGGACAAACCTTGGTACACCAACTGTTGATAATCCTCTCTTCAAAAAAAGAAGAAAAAATGTTAATTTTAGATTTAAAAAATAATGAAATATATTAAAGATGACAGTTTAAGAAAGCAATGTTGCACATTCTGACATACTTGATCCAGATATTAAACAAATCTCAGTCTTATAGTGTAGTGTACATTCTTTTAATGAAGTTTATATCTCACAAAATGAATGATCACAAAATATAAAATTAACATGAAGTAAAGATGCAATGTTGCTGAAATTTTAGTTTTGCCAAACACATTTTGTCTTAACAAAAATGAAGTACGTATATAACTTAAGTGTTTCAAAATAGTAAAAAAATAAAATAAAATATAAAAAAAATGCCGCTAACCATTACTGCATTATTATTATAAATTATTTACCTAGTGAAGAAGCGTCCTCTTGTAGTCAGTCTCACTCCAGAAACAACATGATCTTGAATTAAGCCACTCAATGGAGTTCCACTTTTTGGTACCAAATATTGATGACACACATTTACTAAAAATAATAATAAGAATAAATACATAAATAAAATACAAATAAATAATAGAGACAAAATAATCATGGTTGTGATAAAGTAATAAAACAACAGGATATTTGTTGAACAAAAATTAAAGGATATGTACAAGACTCCAAAATAGATATGACAAACAATTACCGCTCCTCAAAAGCATTGGGGAGTGTTCCAATTGCATAGGGCAAGATGTACAGTACAGTATTTATATATATTTACTTTGGCACCTTTCATTATTATTACACATAAAACATAGTTAAGTTTAAATCTTCAGCGCAAAATGCTGTGTAAAAAAAAAAAAAAGAAAAGAAAAAAAAATGAAAAAAGCAATTACTGATATATCTTTTCCTTTTATTATATTTTGTTTTCCATTTATTATATAATACAGGGGCGGCTGGTGCATGTAAGCCCTGCAAGCAGTGCATGCCTATAGAAAATCGATCAAAAAGGTTTTATTCCATAATTCAATAAAGAAAGTTATTTTTCATATTTTGTATCTAATTTTTATCTATTTTCTTTTCTAATTTGTATTCATTAAAAACAAAGCGCGCCTTCATAAAAAAAATCATATATGCAGCGCCCTCCTCAATAAAAATTGTGAAAGCTCCACACTACAGGAGCATACGTCGGTATAGCGCTAGCGTTGAGAAAAAAAGAGGGGGGACGGGAGGCTACAATGCTTCTGAATAGACGTCGTGAAAGCACTTCAAAAAAATGCTTGCACCTTTCTTAAAAAAATTAATAACTCAATATCTAATTGTTGGATTGAAAAAATAGAAACATTTCCTGAATCTGTGTTATTTTGTCTATAAATGTGTGACTTTAATGTTGTCGTATGCGTAACGACTAATTAGCAATAGCGTGATATGTTGCAGTCTATGCTAAAATATGAATAAAAAGTCGTGTAATTTATATGTAAAAAGTGTTTTAAAAATATGAAACTTTGGATATATGTGTAAATCAATAGATCACACACTTTAAATAAATTTCATTTTTTAAAAACATGAATAGTAAATTACATGAATCAATTAAATGCAATTTTTTGCTCTCAATTAATTACCTTATTTGCTTTATATATAATATTTTTTTTTTTTTTTTTTTTTTTTTTTATTATTTCAAACACACAAATATACAAAGTCCAACCAAGGCATAGCCTTATCGGTTGGTTCATTTATTGTTACACAATCATGTCTTATTATATTATATTACTACATATACATATTTTTTATTATATATATTTCAAAAGCAAATAAAGTACGTATTTACACAAAAACATTTTTTTTTTTTATTTAAGAGAAGTATTTTTATAATACAAGAAGCAAAAATTATTCATCATTAATCAATACAAACAGCAAAAAATTGTTCAACATTTTATAAATTATCAAGAAAGAATTTTTTCATATTAAATTTCGTTTCATTTTTATTTGCAAAACTTTTTAATTCTGATGGAATTTGATTCCATAATTTAGGAAGTAAAAATTTTTTTGTCCTTTCAGTGAATCTATTTACAATTCTTGGTACAAATAAAGGATTGGTCACTGCTGTTCTGGTACTATAAATATGAGTTCTCGGTATACCATGAGAATTTTCAAAATAATTTTCACAAATAAAAGAACATTTAAACATTTCTTCTATTGGCAATATCTTAAAGTACTTAAAATATTCAAGATCACTTTTTAGCTTATTTCCTTTTTTTAAAATTTTTAATATTCTTATTTGCATTTTTTTCAATTCCCATAATTTACCTGATTTAGTACAACCATAAGATAATAAACCGTATAATATATGTGGATGTACAAAAGAAAAATATAATTGTCTCATCGTCTGTTCATTCACATATGATCTTACTGTTTTTAATTTAAAAATTGCAGATCTCAATTTATTTAACAGTTGCATAATATGCAAATCCCAATCAAATGTTTGATCAATAATAGCTCCTAAGTAATTATAATTATTTACTTGTTCTACAAACTCACAATTACAATTTAAAGTAAAATTATGTAAACACTTATTAGTATGAGCTCTTAATTGAATATTTTGCATAGTATATGTATACTTATTAAAAATGTGCATAACTTTTGTTTTTTTCCTATTAATTAATATTTTCCTATCATGCGACCATTCCAAAACTGAATCAAAATCATTTTGTAACATTTTATTTGCAACTTCAAAGTTACTATGAGCCGCTATCATAAGTAAATCATCGGCAAACATTTTTGCTTTACAATATTTTAGTAAATTAAAAATTTTGTTAACATAAATTATAAAGAATTTAGCACTTAAGACCCCTCCTTGTATTATACCGCATTTTATTATTTTAATTTCACTTACAATATTTTTAATTTTGACAGCAACTTGTCTATTTTTTATAATATTCGCAATTAACATTAATGTTGGTCCTCGTATTCCAATTTCTTCTAAATCTTTTAACAATAAGTCATGGTCTATAGTGTCAAATGCTTTGGAATAATCAACAAATAAACAAAGAACATGATGCCCTTTTTCTAATTCTTCATTTATAAAATTGGAAACATCATATAGACATTTTGCTGTACCCTTTTTTTTTTGATAGGCATATTGATTTTTATTTATAATATTGAATTCTTCTAAATAATCAGACAATAATAATTCAATATGTTTTTGTATAAATTTATCAACAAAAGCAGATACAGCAACTGGTCTAAAATTATTATATAGTTTATGATCCCCACCTTTATAAATTGGCCTTATCAATGATAATTTTAGATTATCAGGATATACTGAGCTTTCAATACACATATTTGTTAATCTTATTAAATATTGAATTAATGATTCGCCACCAAATAAAATATCCTGAACACCTATATTATCATGACCTGGTCCTTTTTTCTTACTTAATAAATTAATAATATAAACTGCTCGTTTCTCATTTAATTTTGGTAGATACATTGATTGTAAATTACTATTAAATTTAAGCGAATTTTCACTTAATATTAAATTACAATTAATCTTTACATCTTCAATTGAATTTACAAAATGATTTACAAAATTATTAGCAATATCTTTGATAGAACTTACATCAGACATATATTTAATAATAATATTATCAATATTAAGATTTTCTTTCCCTAATATTTGATTAATAAAACACCAAGATTTTCTTATATCACCAGCAATTTCAACAAATTTAGAATGATAATAATTATTTTTTTCTTTATTTATTAAAAAATTTATTTTGTTTCTTAATTTTTTATATCTAATTCTATATTCAGGCATATGTAATGAGTTTTTAAATTTTTGAAAATATTTGTCTCTATCTTTCATAAGAAATTTTATTTCATCAGTACACCACACATTATTTAATCTTCTATTCTTGCTATTTAATAATTTTTCACTTTCACATTTATCACTTATATTTCGAAAAACTGTTACAATATGATTATATAATTCATTTGGACAATTAATATTATTACATATACTCCAATCATAATTACAAATCATATTTCTGAATTTTTTTAAATTTTTAATTTTTACTTTTTCATTACAATTATTATTAATTAAATTAGTACTCAATATACAACCAGTCATATAATGATCGGTGATTTTACTTTTAATTATAAAACTATTATCAATTTCAAACAAATTATTTAATTTAACAAAAATATGATCAATACAAGTAGCTGAATAATTTCCTAGTATTGTACATTCCTCCCTTGTAACATCATTAACAATTTTTAGATAACCATATTTTGCCATTTTATTTTCATATTTTTGTACAATATTATCATTTTGATCTAACAAATTTAAATTTATATCACCTAAAATCACACAATTACTTTCATTATTTTTTAAAATACAATCTTTTAATTCTTTTATGAATAAAAGTTTGTTAGAACCTGGAGGTCTATAAATATTATACAGCATTAAATTATTATTCAACTTTAGACATTATATATTATATTATACATTATACTTTTAAATAATTTCACTGGCGTGATTTGATGATGTCTTTTAAATTTTATTATTATTATTTTGTAATTTATACATAGCCAAAAATATTAAGAATATTATTGATAAAAAAAATAAAGAGAGAGATCGAGACAAAGCGCGGTTTTTATTTTTTGAAACTTTTTACAGTAAATGAGCTCAATATGAAGGATAATCACTGTCAAAAATTCTTAAAAAAAAAAATTCTATGGCTTTAAAAACGTAAAAGTGTGTCTAGTTTTTCTCATTTAAATATACGGAATTGGTGGTTTGTTCAGATAATCGCAAAAAAAAAAAAAAAAAAAAAAAAATACAATTAAGCCCAAGCATAAATGTTACATTAGAGGATCCTTATATCCCCACGTTTGCCCGCACGCTAAACCGACAAGCTCCATTAAAAATATTAATATAAGAATAACCTGGAAAGGTATAACGGAGAGGACTATTTATTTTTAAAATGATCTATTGTACCGAAAAAGGGAGGGGAAATATTAACAAATGTGCCTGAATTTAGCTAAAGTTATTATTTATTTTGTCAATTTTTAAATAATAAAAACCGTGACATTAAAAATGACAGTGTTTAGTTTTTTTCGGGCATGGTGTTTGTAAACTGATTTAAAAATCAAATATTTTAATTTTTTTTTATATAGTTTGCTTTGGCATATAAATTAAAGCAAAACAAATATAATAAACGATAAATAGGGCCGTACATTTGCAATTATCTAATCGGCAGTTAGTTCTCTCTCTCTCTCTCTCTCTCTCTCTCTCTCTCTCTCTCTCTCTCTCTCTCTCTCTCTCTCTCTCTCTCTCTCTCTTTCTCTCTCTTCTTTTCTTTTGAAATAAAAACTGAATAGCCCAATTGTACCGTATAGTTGCACTAGTTGCAGTTAAATTCGATCCAATATAATTTAATTATAGTAACAAAAAAGTCACGTTTTAATTATTATTTTTTATAAAATAATGCCATACATTTATATGAATAAATGTTTGTACAGAAGAGAATAAAATAAAAATAAATGCGCAATAATAATATTAAATAACATGCTCTTCATGAAAATATTTACGTACGATTTTGTGAAAAATCTAATTTATACACTACTTTTACAATACTCTTTTATATATAGTTTATTCATTAGTCATTATAGTAAATAAGATATATAATTAAAAAAAAAAATGTTAACAGCACCATTTCTTTGAATATTTTCGTTATAAAAAATCAAAATGATTGTTGCTTTAAGGTTCAGATAATATGCAGTTTTTTTTGTCGAAAATCAAAGATTATAAGGGACCACGTGGTCTAAAAAAAATCGGCGCCTGCGGCGGGCTATACCCCCCCCCCCCCCCCAGAATATATAAGCTATCACCGAGTGCTTGCCTAGTCATAAACTTCACGAGCCGCCCCTGATATAATATACTTTTTTGCATGATTTAAAATGCTTACCTAAATTGTAGCCTTCACTTCTTGCTAACTCATTTTGAGGAAAATGTGCATTCATCTCATCTCCATCAAAATCTGCATTGTAAGAACTACAATTTGCATAGTGAAGTCGAATTGTCTTTTCTCCCTTTAGAACTCTAGCTTTGTGAGCCATTATAGAAGGTCTGTGAAGTGTAGGCTGTCTGTTCAGTAATAATACATCACCATTGCACAAGTGACGATGAACCTATTCCACACAGAATTATACAATCAATTTCAACATATTAACAATAGTGCATCAAAATGTTTATTATTAAATAAAGCAGGGAGGATGACAATAACAACAGTAATTAAAGACTTGAGATGTCACTTTGGAGATATTTTTTTATGTATTAATATTTATGACTTATTTTCCCTATTACTTTTCCATCTTTTACTAACAAATCAGTTGCAAATAATATGCTTACAATTTTTGGTCCAGTGTAAAAGCGAGCTCTACCAGGTGGAGTAAGAAGGCGTTTGGCAAGTGCTGCTCTTTGTTGCAAGTCGTTATTTTTTATCAGAGTTGTAGATCCATCTTCATTTTGAATCATTACAGCACTATAAGTAAAATGAGAATTATATGCTACTTTGAACATGCCAATCCAAATTATTTTAATGAAATATTCAATTAACTTACCCAGGATGAACACAAGGACCATTAAGGACTAATTTTCTTAACTCTTCAACATTCCATGGTGTGACTGGTGTTGGATATGTTAACTTCATAGCAAAGACTTCAGGAATTCCAATCTCGTCAACATTTAAGTTTGGATCAGGAGTAATAACAGAACGGGCAGCAAAATTTACACGTTTGCCCATCATATGCATGCGAAATATTCCTTCTTTCTTTTCTATAACCTAATATAAAAAAAATAATAATTAGACATTATTGCAAGCTTGGCAAGCATTTTAGCAATCTATCCTTATAATGTCTACTTTTTTTTTCTTTTTTTTTATTTATAGGCCTATATATATTTTTTTAAACATTTGGTAATAAATTTTAATCCTGAAGAGGCTTGAACATTTGAAATAGAAATAATCTTGTTTTAGTGTTTAGTACGGCATATTACCTGTTTTATTCCTAAACACAACTGAGACTGTGCAGTTTTATTAATGTCCTTATCTAGTAGGTGGTCTACACTAGATTGCAAGGTATCCCATGCAGCACTGAATTTCTCCTCATTTGTATCTCCTCTTAATCCATTAATCACAGCCTAAAACAAAATTGCAGATGAAAATCATGATACAAGAAACTGATTTGCATTTACAGCAAAGAGAAACATTAATATATTAATATTTACACGTTCTTTTTTTTTATTTTTATTATTATTATTTATTTATTTTTTTACATAATATACAGTTCTGTTATATGAAAACTTACTCTTTCATCTGATTGTAGTGGATCTTCACTTCCTCCACGCATAACTTTGGCTATGTTATTAATAATGATAACATCTTGCAGAACTTGCTTAAGTGCATAAGTTTGAGGGTGCTCCACGATGGTACCATTGACAAAGTTTGGCTGCATAAGAAAAAAAAAGTCAATAAATACAATTACAAATTTTACATTCGTGGTAGTTAAGGGGGAAAAAATTGTACTCACGGGTCTAGTATTAGGAGGTGCAACAGATAAGGTATCCAAGAAAAATAAATCAGTAGGAAATTCCATATCATCTCTTTTGAGCATTGAAAACAAGGCCTGTGCAATTTCTTGCTCATTTGCCCAGATACCTCTCATGTGATCTCTACAATGATATTTGGTACATCAATATTAGGAACATATACACTAAATATTACAGTAATTGTAAGATTGTATTCTTTAAATACCTTAGTTCATCAGCACGTGCTGTAACTGTAACACCTTTACCCTTCACAGTCTCTTCAGTTTGTTTTCTGTAAGACATTCCAACAATGTAACAACTATTTCATAATAATATACTATACAATTTATGTTGTTTACTGTACTTTACTAGAGAGAAAAAAAAACTTTCTATTTAGATGTATTCACAAATCCCTTTATTTGTTGTAACTTTGCGCTGCAAAATAATTAATCCCATTCAAAACAATGCTATTCAAACAAAATGCTTTGCAAAGTTAGAACAAATAAGTGAATACGCCTCTACAAACTATGCTTTTTTATACACACCATTTTATGCTGAAAATTTACACTTACCTATTACATGCAAAATATAATTTTAAAAGCAAAGTATAGAGGAAACCAGCAAGGGCCTTACCATGGTGAAGAGAGTGTCAAAGTTTGGTGAAAATCTTGCTGACACAGAGACAAAAAACTAACACATATCGGATAGCTTTCATTACTAAACTACAAGAAAAAAAATGGAGTATCTGTGTATGCTTTCTATGGTCTTACAAACTCAAGAGACATTTTCTGAGCCTGGAAGGACCACAGAAGGCATACTCACATACTTTGTTCTTTCTTGGAGTTCAGTATTAAAAGCTAGATCCATTATGTGTTGGTTTTTTATCTCTCTAGTAGCAAAGTTCTCATGGAACTATCTTCACAATAGTTAGGCCCTTGCTGGTTTTTGCTATTCTTTTCTTTTCTTTCCCTCCCCCTGTATATTATCAACCTAACTGGGATGGTTTGTTTTCCTTAACTTTGCATATTACTTGCCTCCCCCCCCCCCCCCTCCCCCCTTAGTTTTATATACTGTAATAGCTAAAAGTAAATTTTCAGCACAAAATGCTGTGACTAAAAAGCAATTATCATCCTTTCTATTTGTAATATTATCACAACTGTGACGGTTTCTCTGTCTGTTATTTCAATTAATTTATACAGTATACTGTAATTCAAAGTTAAGAACAAAGAAACAAAATTAATTGAATATTATAATTACTCATAATGTATGAAAATTTTGACATTTTGGTTTTTGTTTTCCTTTCTTTCACAAACTACTTTAAAATTAATATTATTATTGAATAACATACGAGTCTACTAGTTTCACAACCCGCTTCTTCCATTTTCAACAGAAGTGATGTCATACCTGATAGCGATAAGAAACGCACCTTTATTGAAAATGGAAGAAGGTTTTTTTGGAACTAGTTCTCATATTCTTACTGACACTAATGAGGATATACTGCTGCTTTAAACTTACTCTGTTGAAGAAAATTTTTGTGCCACTTCTACTTTGCTAATGTTGGTAATAAAGCGACACCGATAGAGAATGTATCGTTTAACAGATGCTTTACAATGAAAGCAGGTCTTGGAACCTTGGCTCACGGAGTGCAGAGTGGAATCAATAAATAGACGTTTCAATGCTTCATAATTTTTTGTAGGTGTTCCTTTCTCACTACCTCCTTCTGTAATAAAACAAAAGCATTAATGCTTCAAATTAATTATTCAATAAATTAAGTTTATATTTTATTACTTTTTTTTCTTACTTTTTATGACATTTGCTACATATTTTTCTAATTGATCTCGTGCCCAAATAGCAATAGCTTCATTGTCTTTTAAATTTGGGTCTGGGTTCATGACAGCTTGTTCTGCATCTATGGCTGCTGTGCTGTATCCCATGTCTAAGAGCTTAAGTCGCGCAAGCAGCATGTACTTTGCAAAATCTGTAATTATATCACAAGAAAACTGTTATTATTCTTATTTTATACTTACTATTATAAATCTGATCACAGCTATCACATTTTAAGTGTAGCCTTCAACATTACAGGCGCTTGCCAACTAATAATTATTATTACTATTACTGTACCACTATTATTATTAGTATTTTTCTAACCTCAGATGTAGCGGAACCTTTTTTGACTTGATAACTTTATTATTTGTTTTTATTATTATTATTATTAGGCCTATAATTAGCCTATTATTTTTTTTTTGTACTATTTATTTTTTTGCATAAGTTTGTATTGTCATCAATAGCATGTAGATTAAATTTCAAATTGATTTGTCCATTGGTTACGTGGGAAAAAATAACCACCTGCTCACCATGCTATTTTTTCTCAAATACACAATGGACAAGTTGATTCTAAATTTTATATACATGCTATTGAAGGCAATATAAACTTACCGGTATGCTGCAAATTAAAAAAATATATCGACAAAATCAAATAGTAACCTCATATCTCAGATTTTGATGTTTTCAAGTTTACAGTAGTGTTGTTCGTAAACCCTGTTTTCTTGCACCAAAAAATGCGCATTCCATTTGAATAACCAAAGGCGATAGTCATTTTTGGTGCAGAGAACAGGGTTTACGAACAGCATTATTAGCACTGTAGCTCAGAAAAAAATTACAAAAAATTAACTTTTATTTTATCCTAAGGCACATGTATTGCACATTACTTCAGCACAGTTTCAAACTTTTCCAGCTGATGGTGTCTTTGTAATTAACTAATTAGTTACAAAAAATGAATTTTTTTGTGTAATTTTGAAAACAATGATTTTAAAAGTGCATTTCCTCTAAAAGAACATGAGATAAAATTTTCAAATTTAAACAACCAATAAAAGAAATATTGATTATTCATGCCATGGATACACAAAAAATTGCAACCAATCCCTCTGAAAAAATATGCAAAAAACATAACTTTAAAACTACAAGTATTTAGAAGCTGAAAATCGGTTCAGTAGCCATTAATTTGAATTGGTAAACTGATTTGATACTTTAATTGAAATAACCTTAAAATTACCCCAAATTATGATGTAAAATTCTTGAGAGCGCCTAATAAATGCAGCCCGCGCCCCGCAGCACAATCAGCCTGTAAAATGCAACCCGGAGCACATATACTTTTTAAATAAATATATATTTCCTTGCAGAAATAACTTAACAAAATAATTTATATGGTCTCATATTACCAATAAACAATTCTACCCCTACAGTGATTTTCAGCTTTAAAACCCTTGTGGTTTCAAAGTTACGTTTTTTTTTTTTTTTTTTTTTTTTCATTTTTTGGCAATGGGGTTGGTTACATTTTTTTTTTTTTTTTTTTTTTTTTTTGTATGCAAGGCATGAATAATCAATATTTCCTTTACTGGTTGTTTGAATTTGAAATTTTTATCTCATGTACTTTCAGAGGAAATGCACTTTTAAAATCATTGTTTTCAAAATTACACAAAAAAAAAATCATTTTTTGTTACTAATTAGTTAATTACAAAGACACCATCAGCTGGAAAGTTTGAAACTAAGCTGAAATAATGTGTGACACATGTGCCTTAGGATAAAATAAAAGTTAATTTTTTGTAATTTTTTTCTGAGCTACAGTGCTACTGTAAACTTGAAAACATCAAAATCTGAGATATGAGATTACTATTTGACTTTATCAATATAGGCCCTATATATCGAGTCCAAAAATAAAAAAAGTTTCATCTTTAAGCTGCTGCTAAAATGTTCAATATTTGTAAATTGAAAAAGCACATAAATATTTACTGCAATTTTTTTTACAATTTTTAAATTTAAAATTTACTTGCCTGGGATTCTTGTTTTGTGACATTTAACGCAGCATATTCTCAAAATGTTGCTAAGTTGTCGCCTAAAGACAGGATTCACCACTGGAACTGGAAGTTCAACATGTCCCATGTGGCCAGGACAGAAGAATGAAGAGCGGTAACAAGTTGTGCATAGTGCTCCTTTATCATCTGTTGGTCCTAAATGATGAAACAAATTTGATAAAGTATGTCATTACCATTTTTTACAAATTAAAATATTAACTGACTGAAATTCATAACTAAAGCCTGTAGGACACACTACCAATATTGAGAACTCTATTCATATTCAATTACAAACATATAATATAAACACACAATATAAGTGGGGAAGCTTGAGTCTGAAAATAGAACCCATAGTTTTGGAAGTATGAGCTAGCCTTCATGATATGGCTGAGGGTGAGGGAAACCAAGCCCATAATAATAAAATAATAATAAAGAAAAAAAAAATGTTACTATCAAGCAGTGCATGCATGCAATGCAAGAGATGGCGTCTAGCTTGGTGTGCTGGACATACTATACAACAAATAGCTACAAATAAAATATTTGTATCTATCTGCAAAATTAAGAACAATAAACCAACATGGTTAGGTTGATGATATAAAAGAAACGGATAGAGAAAACCAGCAAGGGCCGTACTATAGTATTATAGGACTTACCGTAGTATATGGTTAGTAAGGCCCTTGCAGCAAGGGCCTTGCTGGTTCCTCTATTCTTTTCTTTTGTATCTATCTGATATGTAAATTAACTAACGTAATGTTACACAAGCTTATGCAAAGTTGCAATGTAGTCTTGGTTTACCTTGGGTCAAATTTTGAATGATCACAATTATGTGAACATTTGTGTGATTTTATTGAATTGATATCAATTATAATCATTTATATAGGTCTATGAATATTGACTAGTAAAGGAACAATGGTTTTGAGGCCGACTATAAGCGATTTCGGTCACATCCGCTTCCATTTCGACTTAATACTCTTGCGCAGTAAGTCGAAACGGAAGTGGATTTGAGAAACATTGCTTATAGTCAGCTTCAAAACAGCTGTTCCTTTATCAGTCAATAAGGAAAAAAGCATGCGGTTGGTATTACTGTAATACGTTTAAACAAATATTAGAAAATAGTTGGTAGAGATAAGAGCACGTTGAATTGAAACTTAATAAAACGCAAGGATTCTCTAATTTATATCGTAAATTGGGACTAGGGACCAAATATTCTAGCTTGAGCTAGTCCCAATTTACTGTATAAATTAGATAATCTTTGAGTTTTATTAAGTTTTAATTCAACAGGCTCTAATCTCTACCAACTGTGTTCTAAATATTTTTTAAAACTATTTATATAGGTCTAACTATTTTCTCACCCATAGCACAGTCGTAAGGACCTCCTGGCATTGGACGACCATACTGATTAAATGACAGTGGAGCCCAAACTTTTAAGACACTGCTCTGCTTGATTTCTTCGGAGGATAAAACACCAAAGCTAATGCTATTGATGCCTTTATGAGAAGGTTGCTCACCTCTTCTTCTCATTATTGCAGTTTATTTACTGGAACAGAAAATTAGTAAAGTTATAGATACTGTAAATATTACTAAATATTCTAAGGTGTTTTTACAGCCTGAAAACTATATGTATGGCCTCTTAATATACTGTACCATACACAGGGGCGTATCCAGGATTTTGCAACGAGGGGGGGGGGTCCGGACCCTGACCCCCCCCCCCCCCCCTGCATACGCCCCTGACCATACATATATACACACACCCTCCCATCAAATTCATATCTTTATATTTCATCTATATATATATATATATATATATATATATAAAGCCGCCACATTTTTCACCATATGCAGACAAATAATAAAAATATAAACTGGGCAAAATTGAACGAAATAAATTTTTGTGATTTTTTTTTTCTTAAAATATAATGAACACTACATACATACATACAAAATGGGGAAAGAAAACGTACGTTATTTCCTGACAAACCCTCGCAAACTCTTTAAACCATTAGGCCACAGCCGCCAAACCTTCCCTTCAACCCTTCATCCTACCTCCTGTCTCCCCCGTACTCGAATGCTAGAACATTCTGAGGAAATTGACAATTCCATAAATAACCTTCAACAAGTGCATACAGCATCTTGATTGCAAGGAGAATGGAAGTATAGTGGCAAAAAAAAAAAAAGAAAAAAAAAAAAAAAGTGGGGTTGGGGTGCCGAAAACTGCATGGTTCTTCTACGCCACATATTTTTATCATATGTGTGTAACTTACATGCACACATATAATATGCATAATCAGTGCATAATGTTTGTATAAATTGCATACCTTTAAATTTCAAATCTAAAATTCAGAACATGCCAGCCACATAGATTCACAGTTCACACAGCACGAGCGAATTGAGACAGGATTGAGCACTCTGATCACAACTCTGATAGAGTTCGAGCACGGAGCACATGTTTGGTTTGGTTTGGTCAGATAACACACGAGATTTAGTGTTTATAGTATTTATATGAGCGTAACTCTGCCCCTGTGCCAGTGCGAACGAGCCGCGTGCGCACGCGTCGCATGCGCCCGCCAGTCCGGCGAGTCCGGTGAAGACCTCATTGAAAATGCATACATATACACCAGAACAGCTGATCGAGATGTCGTGTATGTGGTGCGTGGAAATGGTTGCGCGCGCAGGAGGTAGCATTTTGAGAGCCTGGCATACGAGGCTAGAAGCTATACACGAGTATAGGGTGTATGCGCAGGACTCCATATGTAATGCGCTTGGACGCCATACTGGAGCAATGAATAACATTGTTCAGCATATGACAACCTTCGTATTTTGGGGAAACCGGTTAATTTTTTATTATTTTTCTCACATACTTATGAGATATACTAATCCAACCTATATTAACATTAATGTAATTAGTTAGGAAAGGTTAAAACCATTTCGGTTTGAATTGATAATCAAAGAAAAGGATAGGAGAAACCAACAAGCGCCTTACCACGATGAGGTCCGCAGCTCGGTGAAAATCTTGATGGCACAGGTTACACACATATTTACAATTTTACTAAGACGTTTCGAGGGCAACAGCCCTCTTCTTCAGTTGCTTAGAGTGCTAAGCAACTGAAGAAGAGGGCTGTTGCCCTCGAAACGTCTTAGTAAAATTGTAAATATGTGTGTAACCTGTGCCATCAAGATTTTCACCGAGCTGCGGACCTCATCGTGGTAAGGCGCTTGTTGGTTTCTCCTATCCTTTTCTTTGACTATATTAACATTAAAATAATTAATATATAATTGTAATTTATATAGTGCACATATGGGGTCCACTTTTAATTATTAGCTTAAGCTAATAATTATAATCTAGCAAGAGATTTGACTTTTTGTTATAAGTATTTACGATAGATTGTATTAGTTCTAATAGTTAAAATTTAATAAATGCATCCAACCCCAAATTTTGCAGTCTCTATAAGATATGTTTAAAGACCTTAATTGCAGGAGTTTTAAGTTATACAAAGAAAAAAATATATATAATATATATATTATAATAAATTATTGTTGGAAGACATAAAATACAAGTAAAGCGTAATATCCCCAATTTGTAGAGGTGCGTACAGCTCTGGCTTTAAAGTTCCCAAATAATTTGCATAAGCAAACCGCAACCACCCTATGCACTATATTATAATGGCTTTATTTTCTTTTTATGCATTACTTAAATTGCATGGTAATATTATGCTATCATATATAATAAAGAATATACTATATAGATTTTGTGTGTTTATATATTTTTTTTAAGTGTATGCACGTATAACAAATAAGTTTAAGTTTTATTATTGTGTTTACGATTTATTTTATTTTCTTGAACAACATAGTACATACATCAAGCTTTTATATTTCCAGTTTATTGTTATGAAAACATCACAACATAAACATATATTTGTTTTTGCTTGTTGTTATACCATCACACAGATTAGACATAAATTTCAACCTAGCTGGCTCTCTCGTACAACGCAATGGAAAAAATATATATGGAAACATAAACTTATTTTATATACACATTTGGCCTCCTCGTAAATAAGTTCTAAGCCGGCCTATCAACCTGCAACACACATATATATGAAAGTTTTAGTCAAGCCAGCTGTACATTAACTCTAAACATAAAGTATTGCTTAAATTTTAAGTATCGTATATATATAAAAAAAAATAATAATAATAAAAAAAAAAATTCTCAGCAGACAACATAAGTAAAATCACATCGTTTTATTTTTGGAAATACACAACGCTTAAACTCAATTAGCCAATAAAGAGAAATGCTTTTAAGAATGTTTATAGCTTCATAATGGTATTATAGGATATGGCATTTGTTTTGATATACCGGTACAATAAAATATATGAAAGCGTCAGATGATGCAAAAGCAGACATTTAACATTTGCTGCATGGTTTATTTCTCACCTGCTTATTGAGAGAAACTGATGCTTATAGTATGTAGAATGCCTGCTTTTGCATCTGACACCTTTATATATATTTTGCACGATTCTGCACACATGCGTGTACAGCGCAACCATTGACATGGTATTACATGAATATATTTTGCATTATGAGCAGTATAGCAATTACATGTGTATCAGATGTAGACTTATATAGCTCTAAATTTCCATGCCGTTTCATAAGTCAATCAAGTCAATACAAGTTATGTGACGCATTGCATTCATATACATACATAATATTTGCTATCGTATAAAGTTAGTGTTATTTATTTTTCATATTATGAAGAATGGCTGAGATTTACATTATTGTTGAGTTTTCCAAATTTATAAAAATAAAAATGAATGTATCTCATATGTAATAACCTTCACACATACTTAAATTACTGTACATAAATACTGTAACTATAATAATCTTACCAGCAGTATGTGCATATAGCTCTTGATGTCAAACATGCTGAACTCAAGGTAGCACTTCAATGGTTCAAGCGGGGCTCACTTTTGCTGACCATGGATCAGGAGGTCCTCTCTCATGGCCTCTCTCATGACTCATAATGTTATATTAGTCATAGGAATCTGAAAATTTTGAAAAAAAAAAAAAATTATTATTAAATATAATAAAAGGTTAACAAAAATCAGAAATAACCCAGGCTTATAAACCCAAGACTTTAAATTAATGCATAAAAAAAAGGTTTTTGTGAAGCGAGCAATATAATAATAATATGAATGATCAGAGCCTGCAGCATATGTATTACATTTTTACCATATTCTCTGCTAATATAAATATGAAGAAAATTATGTAGTACATATATACATACATATATATGTAAACTTATGTAAGTTTACAATGCTATTATAACCTAAACAAGTGTAGTTCTGCTATTGCTTGTTTGTTTAGTTAATTTTAACAATTTAATGCTATTTTATTACATATTTGATTATTTGATTGTAGGAGACTGGAAATAAATATATATATTGTAATGTAGATACATACATATTAAACGTGTTAATATAATTTCATTTAATGGCTAATAAGGCCACAAACAACCATACGTGTATGCATATACATACAGTACAGCATACACACATTATACTACCGGTACTCATTCATTTTAGATGCCATTGTATGATAAGATTGATGTGTATTATTATGCATATCATAATGAATTTTCTACAGTTATGACACCAAATAGATATTGCCAGTTTAGAAACATGCAAATAATTCATATTTTTAAGTGATAATACACTTTAATTCTGCAAAAGTGGCCGTAACAAATACATAGCGTGAAACAACTAGCAAAAAAATACCTACATACTGACGAAAATTATAGTCTACTATTTAAGTTTAAGACAAATTTAACGTCATATCATGTTGAATCAAGTTATAAACTGCCATTTAAATATTAAATAAATGCAATAACACACTAAACTGCACAGAAAAAAGATTAGTAAATAACTGTTTCAAACCTTCCTACGGTACGAAGTCAGATCAGAAAAATGTCATTTTATTCACGTTAAAGGACTTTCAGGCTAATTCTGCTTTGCGATTTTCACAACACATATTTAATCTACACTTTACACTATTTTTATTAGAATAAAGATTAATATTTTTGGAGTTATGCTTAATTTTATTTTTTCGTTCTACTGAAAAATATAACAGCTGTGTAAGGCAACAAGTTTAACCCCACCTTTTCAATAAAGATGAAGTTGTGAAAAAAAAAAGTCACTCGTGATATTTATTTTCATAATTTGCAGTCATAACATACTTATTCACTCCTAATTTCATATAAAACTTGTTTCTAAATGTATAGAGTAAATTTCCAGACAGTAATTTTGCAAGATCAACAAAAAATAACTTAATAATTTCAAAAAAACGAAAATTTGACCAAACAAATAATTCTTTAAAACTTTACCGCCACTAGGTGGCCAAAAAACATAATAAAATTATTACTGAATTTAGTGTGAGTAATTATGATTGTTTGTCAAAGTTCAAACCAATAAGTTGCGTTCAAAATACTTATAATGTCATTTAATATTTTTTAATTAATCAGTTAGCTCCAATAAAAATGAATTTGTGATAAATTTTAGTAAGTTTTCTTACAATTTTAGTGATATTTTCTTCTTAAAAATCCCCAACAGTTGCAGTGCTGAAAGCGTGCATAGTTTAAATATTTGTGGTATCCAAAGGGTTAAAATTTCATCAGTTAAAGTTTTAGAGGGGGTTTTGGTTCAAAAACTGCTATTTACTATGTGCTATAGGAGCTCATTATGCATTTAGGGATCAATGGCAGGGAAAAACACAAAAGTATAGTTTAAATAATCTTATGATTTTCTTTATTGTTCAATTATCATTATAAAATATATTATATAATATATACATATAAGCAACTAGACAAACAGAGTACAATATATATATATATATATATATATATATATATATATATATATATGTACCTCACCTAGAGGTTTGATAGAAAAAAAATATATATATTGCCCTTGTTGCGTCCAAAGGGCGTACTTGCATTTCAAGGTCGACTCACACAAGGCGTACTTGCATTTTTATCCATTCCCACAAAGGGCGTACTTGCACATGGTTTTACATGTTAAGCTTATGGCGCATGCGCGCGCAGCATTGTAAGTAGCCAAATGCAAGTACGCCCTTTGTGTGAAAGTAGCCAAATGCAAGTACGCCCTTTGGACGGAACAAGGGCGATATGTGTTTAGAGCTGTATATTTGCGAGCTATTGTAGATTTATTATATTTAACTATGCAGCACCTTGTCAGTACATTAATTTATTTGTTTACCGCAAAAGTTCAAAATGATTTCTGATAACCCGCGCGCTACACTAAAAACCAGGACTGCAGAGATGCTGTAGTTGAATATATATGCTAAATTAGTTATGAGTCACAAATATTTACAGCTCTGAACCATGGAATATAAACAATAAAATCACACAAATAATTTAGTTTATATTCCTGCTTTAAAGACGTATCAAATAAAACTCAATGTATTCCCACGAGGGCTAACTGGCAAAGTACAATGTACAATACACTACATGCAGAGAAGCTAAATAAAGATAGAGGGGAGTTTTTTTTTTTTTTTTTTTTTTTTTTTTTTTTTTTTTTTTTTTTTTTTTATGAAAGTTTAAAGTGCTAGTCCACAATGGTTTGTTTAATAGTGATCATTGTGATGCATTGCTAGTCTGCGAGACTCTAGCGGGATAACCGTGGTGGGTGTTGTTCTTCTTCTTGTCTTCACGACGTTTCGCGTCCAACGTTGGGCGCATCTTAAGGTGTGTATGTCTGTGTGCTCTGGCTCTCTCCCTTATATACCTAAACACCTGGTTGGCGCGGCGCAGTTAACAACAACCGACCAATAGGAGCGCTAGAAGAGTGCCACTTCACCCGCTCCGCCTCCGCTCTCAGGTATATAAGGGAGAGAGCCAGAGCACACAGACATACACACCTGAAGATGCGCCCAACGTCGGACGCAAAACGTCGTGAAGACAAGAAGAAGAACAACAACCGCCACGGTTATGCCGCTAGAGTCTCACAGACTAGCAATGCATCACATACATCGAACTGTGAAAGCCTACATCAATACAGTGATCATCGTGCTATTAAATCTCCCAAAATGCAATCTCAAAAGAATAATTAGGCCTATAATGTGCTGAGAGAAAAAGTTGTTACAGCGACGTCAAACCTAAGTCACAACATAAACTTGCTTTCATGCTAGCTTGGCGTGAGCAGAAGTTATTCTTATTTTTACACAAAGTATTTTACTACATATCTGTAGCAGTAAAAACATTTAATATGCCTAAGAGATTACGTCAAGTAGCCAGAGTAAAAAATTATAGCAACTCACACTTGCGTCAAAGTAGCGTGAGAACAAGTTTAAGCTGTGATGTAGGTTTTGAGGTTGCTGCAATGGCTTTTGCTCTCAGTGCTTTATTAATTAAAATTTCGAGATTGTGTTTTTGGGAGGTTTCATAACAAGATGGTCACTATTAAAAAAGCCATTGTTGACTACCCATTTAATCTAATGGGGGGAAAAAAAAAAAAAAAAAAAAAAAAAGTAACGCAAACAGGAAACACTATAACTAATCTTCATTCATTATTCAGATGGTTTACATAGCACAGAAATTTGATGTCAATAGACAACTTCTCATAATCAGAACATGGCACTGGCAAGGATCGCCAATAATTTCACATTAATTTTGACCAGATGTTGAGCTCACCATGTTAAATGGAAGGTTTTAATTTTTGAATATTTTGTTTAAGAATCGTTTAAACACATTTAATCGCATATCACCATAAAGTAAAAAGCACAACTCAAAAAGTATTTAGGACGTGAACCAGCTCCAGTGAAAGGAACGGGGTGAAAACTATGTGCTCAAAGTTGACTCTAAAAGAGGGTCTGGATTCCACCAGAAATTTTAGTATTTTATTGGCGACTTTTCAAATATAGTAATAAAATGTTAATTTCATACATATTTTAAAAATTGAGTGGCAGATCCTATACCCTCATTTGGAGTTGACCTTGAGCACAGTTATTACAACATTCCTTTCACTGGGGTTTGTGTACTTTCTAAATACTTTTTGAGTTATACATACTGCAGTTATGTGCAAAGTTTTAATAAATCTGAAGTGAGAAATTCAAAAATTTAAACCCTCAATTAAACATGGTAAGCCCTATATACCCGGCCAAAATGTACATAAAACTAATGATCACCATTGTCAATGACAAGTGCTGCTACGTGAAGTTGCCTATTGATAAAGTTGCAACAATAGCAGACGTTGCAAAAGTAGGTTCAGTAATAATAATGCTGTTCGTAAACCCTGTTCTCTGCACCAAAAATGACGATCGCCTATGGTTATTCAAATGGAATGCGCATTTTTTGGTGCAAGAGAACAGGGTTTACGAACAGCATTAGTGTTTGTAAACCCTGTTCCCTTGCTCCAAAAAAATGCGCAATTCCAATTAAAAAGCATTACGAGATTGTCATTTTTACAAGGTTTGGAGCACAAAGAACAAGGTTTAAGAACACCATTAGAGAGAAAATAAACAAACCTACAGTTCAACAATACTAACAAAGTGCTAGCAGACAACTTTCTGTTCCTATCTACATTTAATATGCTTTCTTATGGGGCAATGAAGCTGCTATAACTTGAGATGGAATTATTTCATTGTAGCTTGCATATAGTCTCAAATACCAGTATCTGTCTATATCCAACAGCTTTAAGGGTTGTTTAGGCCTATAGATGGTTTGTATTTTAAAATTTAAACAGAAAACTTCAAAACTTTATGATGTCATTTAAAAGTTAATAGTAACAGCTACCTATCATAAAAATTTCAGAACCCATGATCATCAGTTAAGAGAGAAAATATTGAAAATAATTATTGAAATTAACGCAAGCTCTTAAATTATGGTACTAAAACTTCAAAAAATCATATTTTAAAATCTAGCATGGTGCAATCGGGCAATTTTTTAGTAAAATCCTGCACTTACTGATTTCATGCTTTTCAAGCGTGTAAAAAGATTCATTAGTTTTAATATAAGACGTTGCAAAAGTATGTTCAGTGATAAAATAAACAATCTGACAGCTCAACTGGCAGCTGTAACTTGAGTAAAAAAACATTTCTCAGAGTTGAAATTTTTACTCTTGCTTGGCCTTACTATTTTTTTTGTTTTTTTTTTCGAGTCAATGGAAAAAAATAGTTTTTAACTAAATTGATTGACATCCAAGAAAACAAAAATTGTGAGACTCAGTAAGCTACAGTAAAAATTTCAATTCTGAGAAATAATTTTTACTCAAGTTTAGCCCCATAAGAAAGCATGTTAAATGTAGACAGGAACACAAAGTTGTCTGCTAGCACTTTGTATTGTTGAGTATTGTTGAGCTGTCAGTTTGCATTTGCTCAATAAACCTACTTTTGCAACAACTGCTATGGAAACTATAATGGATCTTTTCACATGCTTTAAGGCATGAAAAATAGGTACTGCAGGATTTGACTAAAAAATTACAAAGAAAGATCTGAAATTTTGCAGTGATTAAGGTACTACTTTAGGGTAGCGATGTTGTCGTAAAATTTAATTTAATATCACTTTTTAGGTTCATAATGAATCAAGGAACAATTCTCTATACTCCAAAAAGTTTCGGCTCAAATCAAATCTTCCACAAATTAGCATTAAAAGTCGTTGGGATACGCCCCCTTTAACACGTGAAACATACAAAACTTCAAGCTCCCCTAGTGCAAAATTTTTCTTGATCAACTTCTAAACAAAAAATACTAGTGTGTTCTATATAGATCAAGTTTTAATGAATTTGACTTTTTAAACAATTTTTACGAGACATTTATAGAGAAAAAAATTAATGAAGATTGCATATTCAAATTAACATGGGTCAATTTGCGATAATTTTTTTCTCTGCAGATTCTTTCTAGAAAAATCTGAAAAATCATTTTTCATTAAAAATCAACACGAAAAACAAACTAGGATTTTTTTAACCCCTGAAAAAAATTTAAGTGGGTCAAAATTGGGGTCCAAATATAGCTTCATTAGCATTAGGGGGCGGGGCATTTGCGATACTTTGACGCTCTGTTGTGACGAGAGTTTTTAAGATAGATTTTTTTTTTATTTCATTTTTGGGTACACCAGCCTGAACTTAATTCAAAGTCATAATAAAAAATTTTCACTCCTACCCTAAAGTAGTACCTTAATTAGGATATGGTATCTGCAAAAATGTAAAAAAAAAAAAAAAAAAAAAAAAATTGCTGGTCACCATGCTACATTTTATTATTTTATTATTTATTTATTTATTATTATTATTATTATTTTTGTTTTAGTCCCATAAGAGCCCATGTTAATTTCAATAATTATTTTCTCTCTTATGTGATCGTCACGGGTTCTGAATATCTTATCATAGGTAGCTGTTACAATTAAGTTTCAAATGGTATCATAAAATTTCAAAGTTTTCTTTTTAAAATTTGAGATACAAACCATCTATATACAACCCTTAATACTGTTGGATATAGACAGATACTGGTATTTGAGACACAGTAAGCTACAATGAAAAATTCATTTCCTAGATATAATTCTAACTTCATTTATAGTTTGGATAATTAATAAGAAAAGGTTAAAACCATTTTGGTTTGAATATATAATCACGCAAAGAATAGGATAGGCTGGATAGGAGAAACCAACAAGCGACTTATGACCACGATGAGGTCCGTAGCTCAGGGAAAATCTGAATGGCACGTACAGCTTACACAAATATTTACAAGTTAAAACTAAGACGTTTCGAGGACATCAGCTCTCTTCTTCAGTTGCTTAGAGTGTAGTCACTCTAAGCAACTGAAGAAGAGAGCTAGCTGTTGCCCTCAAAACATCCTAGTTTTAACTTGTAAATATTTGTGTAAGCTGTGCCATTAAGATTTTCCCCAAGATGAACCTCATCAAGGTAAGGCGCTTGTTGGTTTCTCCTGTCCTATTCATTTATAGTTTATTTATTAAAAGCGAATGTGTTTTACGTTTAAGTCAGGTTGACAATTGGTGGTTTTAATTTTAATTAAACTTTTCAATACAAATTCTGCTATTTATAATGTGTGTGTGCAGGCTCGGACTGGCCATAAGAGCAAGTCCGCAATTGCGGACGTGGCCCCCCCCCCCTGTTTTGAGGCCCCTAAGGCCCAAAAAGGGGCGTAACTAGGGTGTTATGCCCCCTTTGTGGCCCCTAAAGAGGGTGTTACACCCCTTTGCGGACGAGGCCCCTTGATTGCCAGTCCGACCCTGTGTGTGTGTGTGTGTGTGTGTGTGTGTGTGTGTGTGTGTGTGTGTGTGTGTGTGTGTGTGTGTGTGTGTGCATAATAAAAGTATCTCTACCAAAAAATATTAGTTACAATCTTTTAGCTTATACAGTACCAGTACACAGCTTTATATATACCTATTCTGTAAGAAGATTCCAACTTGTTTGCTTGATAAGAGTTGCCTCCAAAGACGGCCATTAGGACACTGTAAGACCCCCGCACCAGTTGCCAAAGATAGTTGGATATGCGATGTGCATCTTGGTAGCCAGATCGACCACCTCACAAATCAGCAATATTCTAAAAATAATCACATTTTAGAATCAGAGTTAGGGTTGCAACAGAAACTTTAGAAATAAACCTTTTACGTAACAATATTTGAATATCGGCGAACAATATTATACAATTGATTTGATATATTGTATCAATATACGTACATGTAAATATATTATTATATGCACATAGTTAATAAAGGTAAATTTGAAAGAAAAGGGTAGGAGAAACCAGCAAGGGCCTTACCATAGTGAAGATAGTCCCATATATAGTTTGGTGACAAATCTTTCTAACACAGATATAAATTACTAACACATTGGAAAAGTTTCAGCAAAAAACTACAAGAGAGATGGAGTGTGTTATGCCTTCATCAGTCATGATAGACTCAGAGAGAAACTATATTAAATAGAATCATTCATAGTTTCTCTCCGAGTCTGTCACGACTGATAAAAGACATAACACATGCACTCCATCCCTCTTGGGAGTTTACTGCCAAAATATTTCCAATATGTTAGTTTTGTTTATCTGTGCTAGCAAGATTTGTCACCAAACTATGGGACTTTTATTCTTCACTATGGTAAGACCAGCGCTATGGTTTCTCTTATCCTTTTCTTTCAAATTTATCATACCCAATTGCTATGGTTCATTTTCCTTGATATATCTTAAAGTTAATGAAGGATTCTAATATGTTATACACAGTCTATTGCAAAGTTCAAACAGTTACTAAAAACTTTATGCTTTTTGTCTCAAAAAACGAAGAATAAAGTTCTTTGAAATACGTTCATCTGTGACAGTGCAGAAGTTGCATGAATTGTTGAGTACTGTACAGAGGGAATATTTGACAAAAAGGAATAAACCAATTATTTCATTATCCTTTTCTAGGAGACATGTTAATTGATTGGCTAAAATTTTCTGACTGTGAATGTTGGTATGAATTTTCTCAAAAGTATGTATGGTAAAACAAGATTAGATAGAGGGTATAAGGTATTGACTTATAATGCATGGAACAACTGTTTTGGGGCTGAATATAAGCGATTTTACGTACATCCGCTCCCGTTTCTACTTATCATCCATGCGCAGTATGTCGAAACAGAAGCGGATGTGAGCAAAATCGCGTATGGTCAGCCTCTAAAAACTTAACGTTTCTTTATTAGTCAACACTCTAGGTGATGGAGAAATGTGTGCTTTGTTCACATTGATCTGAGTTTTTTGCATAATATGAATTGTTACTTTTGATTAAAGTAACATGCATTACAGAGCTCACTTTTAACAATTCCAATTAGAAAAAGCTCAATGTGAACACAGCAGTGGAGTGAAAGAAACTGTGACCGCTTATGTTTACTCCAAATGCGGAAAAGGAAGTTCCAGAAGAGGACACCATACACGTGACAATGTGTGCTTCTGTTTACTCAAAATGCGGAAAAGGAAGTGCCGGAAAAGGAAACCACGTGATGGTACAAGTGGGAGAAAACTTGATGCCAGCAGCAAGCTAACCTTGAGCTACCTCCCACTTTTACCATCACGTGGTTTCTTCTTCCGGCTACTTCCTTTTCCGCATTTTGAGTAAACAGACGCACTGACATCTTCTGTTAACTCAAAATGCGGAAAAAGAAGTGACCGGCAGAGGAAACCACGTGATGGTAAAAGTGGGAGGTAGCTCCAGGTAGCTCAAGGTTAGCTTGCTGCTGGCATCAAGTTTTCTCCCACTTTTACCATCACGTGGTTTCCTTTTCCGGCACTTCCTTTTCCGCATTTTGAGTAAACAGAAGCACACACTCAGTAAAAGTGGGACAAAAGGTGGTGGCAGCAGCAGCCTGCCTCCGACTTTTACCGTCACATGGTTTCCTCTTCCGGCACTTCCTTTTCTGCACTTTGAGTAAAGATAATAAGCGGTCTGCAACTGCAAAGTATATAGAGCATATTGAATAAAACCCTTTGAAGACACCATACGTACAGTGTATGTAACATACGAATACATAGTGACTCACTACAATATAACTGACAAAATCATGATCGAGTATGTATACCTGCTATATACATACATACATACATACATATGTACATACCATGATCTTACAATAACACATTGGAAAAGCTTTATTGAAGTACATATGGGCTTTAAGTATGATTTATGTAAAGCCATTATACGATATACATACGTATGGCATGGCTTATACGATTAGGAATTTCTTGTGAACTTTGACATATAGGCATAACATTTTCGGGCACTTATTTATATGCTACGCTACAGTTATTACATCGTATATCAAGTATCTTAATTACTAGATCATACATGCATACATATATACATATTAAATACTCCATACACTGCCACTCTGACCAACCGTAAGCTCTGCTCTCACCCATGGAGCGCTTGGACTCATGGATCCCTCAGGGAACCCTGAACCCTTGAACCATCTAACCCATGAGTGCCCATATGACCTGATATGAATCTGAATCCAAAAAAACGTCAAATAATTTAACAGCTGTTGAGATTGAAGTTGCATAATTTTCTGCTTTTTTAGCCTCGCACACAGGCTTCACTACCACAGTGACACCTGGTGGATGCAATATGAACTACATTTTTGAAAATCATATGTTCTTGTATATATATATCCAAGTTCAGTCTCATCCGGTGAAGCGGTGAGTAAAGTAAACTATATTAATTAAGGGAGTAGGGGACCGACGCTGCAAAGTGCGAACAGTGGAACCAGAGTGGAACTAGTGTGCGAACCGTGCGAACCGGTGCGAATCGGGCAGGGGAATGAGTGGCAAGGAGTGGGAACAAGTGAACAGGAGGAGGGATCGGGACGGATCGGGAGGGATGGCAGGCAGGTGGGCTTTTTTTTAGCATTTTTTAGGTGGCCTTGAAGAATAAGGCGAACAGCGTTGCCAGGTGTGGCGCTTAAGCGCCATAATGGCGCTCTGACGAGGCCTGTGGCGCGCAAAGGCGGTGGCGCTTGCGCCAAAGCGCCACTGCTACGCCCCCAAAAGGTCCCTTTTTGAGGGCAAAAAGGGCCGAAAGTGGGCGTGTCCGGGCCAAAAGTGGGCGTGGCCCTATAAATTTTTTGCCTGCGGCGCTTATGGCGCTTTCGCGCCAGTCTTCTGGCGCTCTGAAACATTTTCAACCTGGCAACGCTGAAGGCGAATAGAGTCGAGGCTGTCGAGGAGGGAGGAGGAATCGAGGAAGTTATTATTCCATGTATTACATATTTGTTTGTTGTATGGTTGTGGTTTTTTTTTGCCCTTTCTTGTGAAACAGTGAAATTTGTGAAGATGAGGTTTGTTTGTTTTTTTCAACTATGTAAAATTATATCATAAAGAAAACATTGTTTATATTGCTTGAAAATCAACATGCATTCGAACTTTTGACAGCTCTTGTCAAAAAGAAATTGTGAAAGTAAATAAAGTACATACATCATATTATTATGTGATATAATAAGACCGCGCCGCGGTGTTGAAAAGGCATAAAATGATGTATGTACATACATGTATAATGCTGCAGTTACAGGCTCCCATCATTTGTTTGTTTTGAAAGAATCCGCGCAGGAGTGTCATAACCCAAACTCATCTTTTCAAAAAAAATGATACATACTGTATGATGTTATATGTACCGAAATGAAAAAAAGAATAACCTGCAATTTTAGTGATGCTTTACAGTCTATAGTTAATTGTGCAGGTTTTTCATTTCCTTGCGGTACCCGCGGTACCATGCATTGCATATTTTTTGCATAGTTTGAAATAGATAAACGAATCAGTTTTTGTAGGAAGAGCTGTTATAGTCTACGGTATTATACATATATGTACTATAGCGTACTATGTGTCTGTGTACATATACAGTATATAATATAATGCTATACATAAGTGTACTCATAACTCATATAGTAATGTAATGAGTATGGTAATAGGACTAGTTATCGGCAGCTTAAGGTTGAAATTCCTATAGTATGTATTGTTTAGAAAAGCAGCCAAACCGACACTGCCGCGGTTAACGGCACCCCTATATATTTATATCGGCCCCCTGTGGCCTGTACTGATAAAACTGTTTTAAGCAGTGGTATGGCAAGTAGACGGAATTCTAAGATGGTTGGTTCTAGTTAGAATCTCTTAAACTTAACACTTTCGCCGTAAAAAGAGCCTGCCGATAACTTGTCTATACCATACACAATATATGGTGATATTGGTGATGCACTTATATGTGGTATATTAATGACTTAATTTTACCTATATGATAAAATATACATATAGGGTTCCTAGTACAGGGTTTTCAAGTATATGTAAAACCATTTTATAATCACGATACCATTAACTTATTTAATGAATTATTATTGTTCCAGGAATATGCGTCCTCAAGACGTACAAAGGCTGCAGTTGCACCGAGACATTATTTGCTCTGATGTAAGCTTTGAATCCATATTACCAGCACTTATATCTGCTGGACTTTTAAGTCGAGATGACTTTCAGCAAATTCGAGCAAAAGATACTGATGGACAACGAATGAACTTAGTACTAAAAATTTTACCCAGTAAAGGATCCAAAGCTTTAAAAAAATTTGTTAAAGTACTGCAAAAGAACTACCTTTGGATTGCAGAGCAAATTAGTGGTTCCAAATCTTCACCCACCAATAACTCAAATACTGATACGAATACAGCATCAACGTCTGCAGATTTGAATGACTACAGCTCTAGCAGCTCCAGCAGTTCTTCAACAGCGGACAATGTAAATGATGAAGATATGAATGACTGTTGTCCCCGACTTACTAGAGAACAAGATCAACGTAGCCAAAGTACATCAAATGACAATACTAACAAAGCATCCAGTTCTGGGTTGCAGTGCGTGAGCAATCAAAGTCCTACAACTGATGAGGACACGACAGGGATATCAATTTCCAATCAATGTCGCAACCAAAGCAATAACAGAAGTTTTGAAACTTGTAATACAACTACATCACAATCTCTTGTTTCAAGAAGAACTCAAGATATCGGATCACTGCCAGAACAACTCAATCAAAGTAATTATTTAAGTTGATCTTTGTTCAGTTTTTACTGTAAAGTATTTTGATTAACATGCTAACATTTCTGATGATCTACCACCATAAAATGGTATACAGTATCACATGTTATGTTGAGCAATTATATATCACTGGCTACGCCCAAAGAGCGTACTTGCATTTCAAAGTCGTCTTACGAAAGGCGTACTTGCATTTTTGCCCAGTATTACTTAGGGCGTACTTGCAGTACGTTTTACATGTTAATCTAATGGCGGGTACACGCACAGCCGTGGTTTTAGCCAAATGCAAGTACACCCTTTATGTGAAAGTAGCCAAATGCAGCCAGGGCAATATGTAAAACTTTTTATTATTATTATTATTTTTTTTTTTTTTAGAAAGTGTCTAGTTTGACATTTACATAGCTACACTATTTTGACTTAATATCACTTTGATTCATAATAATAATTGCTGTACCTTAATTATCTATCATGTACAGAACTACACGAAGCATTACTATTATTATGCCTTCTATCTTGTGGTGTTAACAGGTAGATGATACATAGAAAAATTTAAAAGCACCTAAATGAATTACCGTGTATTTTTAAACATAGTATTTTTACTTTTAATAGGGTATCAGTAAATAATCATAATATATAATATTCTACCTGATATCATGCTTATTTACTATCACAGTTTCAAATGGGCCTATTTTCCCTTTTCCCCCTTGTTACATTCTCATATTACATATCAAAACGCATTGATAACTAGATCAATGAATTTAATTGTAATTATTTTCATTCAGGATGTATGAAGAAAGTTTCAGTGCAGTAATTGCTGTAGAAAAATATTTAAGATCATTTAAAAGTATCATAAAATTATGTTTATACTTATGTTTGTTTAGTAAATAATAATTTCTGTTGTTGACAGAACTCTCTACTGATATGCTAGATATTGTGGGTAAAAACTACAGAGTAACTCAGCACTGGACAACCCTTGCCCATGCACTGAACCTGGATAACCAGATTACTCCAATACGTGTCAAAGTTCTTGTGTTTGGTGAAGATCTCAAACTCAGTGTTACTTACTTGCTCAAGGAATGGATGTCACAGTATCCTCAATCTGCTAACCTAGGCAACTTATTGAAAGCACTCAGGCAGCACAACTTCAATGATGTAGCTGGTAAATATCATACTGATGCTTACCCGTTGAAGTGAACGGACTACACTTTACAAACTTCACTCAAAGTGAACAATTCTACGTTTGGTACTTCTATGAGTTTAGCAGAAGGCGTAATTTGGAATTTGTAAAGTGCAAATCATTCATTTTTGACAAAATTTGTAAAGGGTTGTTCGTTCATTTTGACGGGTAAGCATTGAGCATTGATGTATCCATTAAAAAATAAAATACTTTTTAATTTTTTTTTTTTTTTTTTTTTTTTTTTTTTTTTTTTTTTTTACTTTCTTTCATTCAAGTTGAAAGATATTCTAAAAGACTTGCAAAGGGGGATTTATATTTAAGGATAAAACATTGTCATTGATATTAATAAAATAAAATAAAAATTAAATAAAAAATAGTAGGTAGAGATTAGAACATTGTATGTTGAATTGAAAATGCGAATATTCTCTAATTTACATATAGTAAATTGAGACTAGGGGTACGAAATATTCTAGTGTGAGCTAGATATTTCAAAGTTAAAAATTTAGGCTAGTTGTCTAGTTCCAATTTACTATGTAAATTAGAGAATCTTTGTGTTTTATTAATTTTCAATTCAGCTACTTTATTTCCTAAATATTTTTTAAAACTTATTAAAATTAGTTTTTCTCTCTCTTCATCTCTCTCTCGTTGATGGGCACTCAGAGGGATCGGATCATGCATGGTTTCCATCATGTAATCTGTCAGATTAAAGAATATCACGAGTGTAATGATAAATGTGTATGTTTGTTATGTGGTGGCCTATGTACTAGGTACCACTTACTTCATTGTCCATCTCGGACCCTATCATTAAGTCAATATGCAAAACTGTAGACTTATAGAGTGCAATGTATATATTTGTATAAGTACACCTTGGTGTTTAATAAAGAAAATAAATAGAACTTATTAAAAGGAGATTTAGTGAGAAAATAAACCAACTATAAAGAAGCCAATATTACCAATAAAGTGCTAGCACTCAATTTTGTGTCATTTTCTTGAGTACGTTAGCATACTTTTGTATTGAAAAATGAAGCAGCTTTAACTGGAGTTAATTCTATCTCTTTCTCACTCAATAATAAAAATTGTACTGAGCCTTAAAGCTTTTGTGTACCAAATTTCAAGTTAAGTTGAAAAAATAATAATTTGTAACCAAATCGCTTGAAATTGGGGGGGGGGGGGGGGGGGGGGGCTCAAAGCTCAGGAAGCTACAGTAAAAATTTCATGAGGAGAGAAAAATAACTTGAGTAATCACTCATAATAAAGCATGTGTTAATTGAGAGAGGAACTCAAAGTCGTCTGATAGCTAGCACTTTGTTAGTTTTTTTGGCTCCAAATATGTTAATTGTCTCACTACCCCCCCCCCCCCCCCTCCATGTCTTCTATAAAATTGTACCTGCTAAACTGTTAAAAGTATATTGGTGACTCCAATTTTTCAACTTCTGCAGTTGTCACTTATTATTTATTATTACCAAAATGATAACATACCTGAAAATTTAAAGCTATATACTTGGCCGTATTCAAGTGGAGAGCCTTACTTGGTAGTAAAATAAAATCTCATAAAGTGTTATTTCTGTTTTCAGATGAGCTGGTCGAGAAGTTTGCTGCTTAATTATTCTGTACTTGGTACTGTACCTTAAAACGGATTTAAAATTCACCCTAGCTTTTCACATACTTAATGCCTTCACATATTAAAGTGGTGCTCAGAGTTGGTACAAATTTAAGCTTTTATTATTTTTGTGTGCGTGTTACAAAAATATGTTATTTAAAGAAGAAGAAAAATAAGAACATTAACAAAAACATTAGAATAAGAACATTAGCTTTTTAAAAATAAAACAAGAAAATTGAATATTAGTGGTGAAACCAGTGAAACTGATTTTGATGCAATATATGTTACAGGCTGAAGGAATATTATACTTTTAAGTGCCCAGTGAATTGTGCATTATAATTTTGTCCCAGTAAAATTTTGAATTAAAATTTTAAAATCATAGGACATTTTAATTACAGTATAGTTATTCAATTTGCAGTACTATTTGCTAGTACTATTTGATGTATTATTATTATTTGAATATATTTTTATGTTTAAGAAAAATCTCAAACTTATATTGATGTTTCATCTCTCTCTGTCTTTTTTATTCTTGCCTAATATTATAGCTTATCTGTTCAGATTTCTTGCAGGCTGTCTGAAAGTTTTAAATACTTTTAAATATGTTATGTTCTGCTGTGCAGACTACAGCAATTGATTAAATTTTATTCTTGTATTTTGTAAGAGCCACGATAAATACGTATCTTGGCTATGTCAAGTACTGTACATATATACTTAATAATGAAAGCAATCAGTATTTTGCTCATTTATAATTTGCAATTCAGTACCTTTATTTTGCATTTATTTACTGATAAGTCTTTGTGTTTAATTTATTACAGAAAAAAAAAGTTGCTTAATGACTATCATAAAATATATTATCCACTTCATCTATGTTTTTGTCCCTTGTGAATTATTTACATCACTCTTGTTGTTTGTGACATTTAATTATTACCAACTTACTTATGATTGTCATGTAGTATTTAAATTCTATCAATTTCTCATCTCAATTGAGCTGCTGCTACTGAAGTGCAATATAATGATACCAGCAAATTAAAAAAAAAAAAAAAAAAAAAAAAAAAATCTAGAATTTATAACCATTTTACTTGCCTCACTTTATGTTTTCATTACATTCTAAAATGAATGTTGTGTATACACTGTGACCTCCAGGTTCATTTATCAGCAGGAATTATGAAACAATAGTTTTATTCAATATTTTTGGTAATGATAATTGTATGCCTTTTTTCAAACTTCTTTGTCATCTTTTGTGCTTTTAGCATTATATTTTTAATTTTCATGAACTTGCATCACTAGATTAAGTTATTTTATCTTACATTTTAATTATAGAAAGAAAACAAATAATAGGAAGTGGGATTTACCACAAGCTGATGTGTAGAACGTGTAATAAAGAAAGGATGGAGTATTTTCTTATGCTATGAATGTTTAATTCTAATCCTACATGTATTACCAAAGTCAAAGCACAGAAAAATATTTTTGATCTATCATGGATACTGAAATACATGTCTTTGCTCTGTAATATGTCTGCATAGGTAGGTGCAGACTGCACCTGTGTGTGATGGCACAGTTTACACAAATCTTTGCATTGATAACATGTTTCAATTGTAACAGCTAGGCTTTGCTTATTAGAGTGAAGTGACTACCCTATAAACAATTAAGGAAAGTGGGCTATTGATAAATATAAATATGTGTAAACAGTGTCATCAAGATCTTCACCTACCTAAAGACACTGCTTGTTGATTTTCCTATTTTTTCCATTATTTTATATTATTCTTTTTATTATTCCCCCACTCCCTTTCTTTACTGATACTTAATGTTTTATTATTTTTCCTTTTAATACTTGTTACTATATAGTAACTACAAATTTACCATTATTAATGTAAAAATGAACTTAATTTTGGAGAGGGGGAATATAGTCATATTGCTTTTGTTCCGCTCTATTGGCCAATGTCCATTTGACCTTGAAAAATAAAAATCGTCGGATGACCCCAGATTTTGGATTTTCTCATTTCAGGACATTTGCAGCAAAAATATTTTTCAAGGTCAAGTGGACATCAGCCAATAGAGCAGAACGGCGATATGCATATTTAAAATATTGATGCATTGTTGAATAAATTCTGCATGAATTAGAAATGAAACAACACAATTATTCATCAACTTGTATAGTTTTATTGTACCTCTTTTTTTTTTTTTTTTTTTTTTTTTCCTCTCATACATACCGCATAAAGATTTTAATTTTTATATATTTTTTTTTACAAAGTGTCTCAAGGAAATGTGTTTTATTTCATAATAAAACAAGTGTAATATTTATTTGTGTGATCTCTTCTTTTTTTGTGTGACCATGACCCTACTTGTGGACTCCCAGTTTAATATATGAATTACTGTTTTCAAGTTAAATGATTTGCTAGTCATTATAACATTACATATAGTCAAAATATTTATACATTCAATATAATTATTTACACGAACAGTATTAATGAAGACCAAAATTTGGACCATGGCAACCTTTGAAGTTTTACTTATGGTGTTATTTTAAAGTTTTGGTACAAAATAATTAATGTGTTACTCTAAATGTATAATATTGCACAAGCATTTAAGCATATAAAATATAGAATAATTTCATATTCTATTATACGTTAATATGAACTCCCCTAATACACAAGAAGCCAATTTTGTAAAATTTATTCTATAGTTTATTTTTATTCTTTTTTCCCCCTACTATTGCAACTATAATCTCAATAAAATATAATTTTATTTTTTTTAATCCCCTAACAAATAGTATTAAGACAGATTTTAAATCACGTTTTATCATATACATTTGCCAATCAAATTTGTGTGCAAATTGCACAGTGCTTATTATATCACCTGTTTATATAAACAGTTTAACTACCTAATACTTTGCGTGTTTGTAATACGTACAGCTCTGACCAAAAGTTCCCGAACGATTTGCATAGGCAACTCGCAACCGAACTATGTTATCTTTATGAGAAAACGCAGCAGCCGCCGCTGCCCTGTTTTTTTTTTTTTTTTTTTTTTTTTTTTTTTTTGTCTGAACTTTTGTCCAGAGCTGAATATAATTAATGTGGAGTGATTAGGAGAGGTAATCAGTTTAAAATAACATTAGAATTGGTGTGTGTTGTGGAGAGAGCCTGGCACAGCCACATAGTTTTTTTTTTGTTTTTTTTAAGCCATCACCTTGAGCAACTCTGTGATTTAATTTTAATTCACAACATAAAAGATAACTTAATTACAAAATATATTTTACAATACAAGGTAGAGAAAATTAAAATATCTTATAGATAAAACATAAAAAATGGGCCTATTTTACATAATATATTATTTTACAAATAATAAAATAGTGTTAAAATTAATTTATTTAGGATAACATAATTTTGCTCCTTAATTATTGTTTTGTTATGCAGCTTTATAGGCTGCATTTAAATTAAAAAGTAAGGGCTAACTTTTAATATTGTAAGCTATGACATAATGATATAGCTACTTATGATTGAATTATTTATGATATTTATGCTATTTTATGATAGGGATACGGTTGCTATTTTAAAATATAGTTAGGATGAAACTATTATTTGAGATACAAAAAAACATTGTACGTATCAGTTGATAAAGCCAAATAAAAAAGTTACATCAAAAAAGGAAAAATCTATATCATAATTATAATTACTTTTTTTTTCTCGATAGTAAGCATTTAAAACATGCTATATAAATTGTACTCTTTCTGTTACTAAATAGGACACAATTTTTATAAATGACTGTAAATTTTACTCCAAATAAATTAAATAGTTATAATATAATTATTATGATAATGTCATTTATATAACATAATACTGAAAATCTTCTTTGCTTTTTTTTTTTTTTTTTTTTTTTTTAATTCAGTCCTGTTTTGAAATCAAATAATTATTATTAAAAATTTGACAATAAAATAGGCCCTTATAATAGAAATTAATATAGTAATCATCAAAGCACATATAGAAAGACAAAGATTTGCAAAAGACAAAGATGGAGGTGAAAATACAAACTTGTAGTTGTTGTCAAAACTTTTCTTTTTTTTTTTTTTTTCATCATAAAAAAAACAGGAGCATAAACAAATCTCAAATTATTATAATTAATTCAGGCAAAAAAGTCCTAAATTGAACAGGATCGTAAATTGTCAAAAAGTACAATACACAAACATTGTGATATCTTTTTTTAATTCTATTTTTGCAAAAACATTTCCTTCAATTGCACAATTTTTATATTCTAAAGTATAATATACAATATAATATATATATGCTATTAAAATTCTGAAATTAAATTTGGCATACCTTAATTTGTAATTTTTGACACAATGGCAAGAATACAGTATAAAAAGTCAGCATAGTGCAGAGCAGAGAGCATTTATAGTATTTTCTAAATGTAAAGTTAAGCTAGATGAGGAGAGCATTCATGCAGACAAAACAGTTTTTCTTTGTTTTGAGACTTCAGAATTTTGAAGCAATCTATTTTAAGCAATAATATTTCCTTATTCTTTTAAATATATACCTTATATATATATATATATATATATATATATATATATATATGTATTTTTTTAACCATATTTAAGCTAGTATATATTTTTAAAAAAAAATCAAGTGTAATGAAGTAGTTATGGGCAATTTTGTCGTATGACAAACCATGTATTTACCTTTTAATAAAAATTCTGTGCACAAAAAGGAAAATACTTGAATCAGATGTGGTTATGGGGTTGCATTTTGTTGATTTGCACTGAAACAAGCAAGTTACAAAGCATTATAAACTTTTGTTAAATTATTAAATTTGAAAGAAAATAATAGAAGAAACCAGCAAGGGTCTTACCATGGTGAAGAGTCCCATAGTTTGGTGAAAATCTTGCTAGCACAGATATAAAAACTAACACATTGTAAATATTTCGGCAATAAACTCCAAGACAGATGGAGTCTATTATGTCTTCATCAGTCCTTAGACTCGGAGAGAAACTATGAATTCATAGTTTCTCTCAGAATCTAAGGACTGATGAAACCATAGGACACTCCATCTCTCTTGGAGTTTATTGCCGAACTATTAACACATTGGAAATATTTCGGCAATAAACTCCAAGAGAGATGGAGTCTATTATGTCTTCATCAGTCCTTAGACTCGGAGAGAAACTATGAATTTATAGTTTCTCTCAGAATCTAAGGACTGATGAAACCATAGGACACTCCATCTCTCTTGGAGTTTATTGCCGAACTATTTCCAATGTGTTAGTTTTTATATCTGTGCTAGCAAGATTTTCACCAAACTATGGGACTCTTCACTATGGTAAGACCCTTGCTGGTTTCTTCTATCCCTTTCCTTCAAATTTATCATACCTAACCTAACCTCCGATGGTTTATTTTCCTTAATATATCTCTTTGTTAAATTGCTAAAATCTTTCTTATATATAAAAAAAAAATGCGTATTAGGAAAAAACCATCGCGGTTAGTATTAATATAAGTTTAAAAAAATATTTAGAAAATAGTTGGTAGAGATTAGAGCACGTTGAATTGAAAATTAATAAATTGCGAAAATTCTCTAATTTAAATAGTACATTGGGACTAGGGATCAAATATTCTAGCTTGAGCTAGTTAAAAAGTAGACATTAAAGGGATGGAGGTATAGTGTCAAAATAAAATACGATGTGCCTAGCATCTCAAGTTCTCACACTACGTCAAAGACACAACATTATAAAACAGCATCAGACTTACTCTTTGCCTTAGACCGGTTTCGTCCTTTACCTAGGACTCATCAGTAAGGCTCGGCAGACTGCCCGATTGCCGCGACTGCCACTTGCTTCCTCAGCTCAGTCAGTTAGCAGATGTGGTGTGAGCCATCTCTAGCTGTACAGAGCTCTCTGCCGAGCCTTACTGATGAGTCCTAGGTAAAGGACGAAACCGGTCTAAGGCAAAGAGTAAGTCTGATGCTGTTTTATAATGTTGTGTCTTTGACGTAGTGTGAGAACTTGAGATGCTAGGCACATCGTATTTTATTTTGACACTATACCTCCATCCCTTTAATGTCTACTTTTTAACTAGCTCAAGCTAGAATATTTGATCCCTAGTCCCAATGTACTATTTAAATTAGAGAATTTTTGCGTTTTATTAATTTTCAATTTAACGTGCTCTAATCTCTACCAACTATTTTCTAAATATTTTTTTAAACTTATATTTATAAAAAAAAAATGCAAATATAAAGTTTACCAAGTTTTCTCAAGTGGAAAAATATTATTATTATTGCCTATTTAATACTTAATAATTCTGTATTTTAATATACAATAACAATTGTGTATACAAGTGTATAATTCCACAATTTTATCTCAAGCAAATTTTAACAAGATAAGCATTTCCTGGTTAAGTATCATGTTATGCAATTAACAATTAACAATTATTTAAAATATTGAGGATACACTGCTGCAATGTCTGAATGGACTTCCTGTGTTGAAATGACATTGTGATTTTACGTAAACCTAAAAAGCGGAAAAGGAAGTGCCGGAAAAGGAAACCATGTGATGTTAAAAGTGGGAGGAGCTCTGACCCACCTTGCTGCTTGTGCAAAGTTTTCTCCCACTTTTACTGTCACGTGATTTTCGCTTCCGGCACTTCCTTTTCCTGTTTTTATAGGTTTACATAACATGTCATTATGAAAATATTTTTCAATGCAAATGACCTGTAGCTGAAAAGTCCAAAATTTTGTGTCTATAGCCTTCTTTTTATTTATTTATTTCCCCAAGTCAAGTAGATTTAGGACACTATAGTAATGCACCCTCGATTTATTATTTAAATGGTCATAACAAGAGATTTTTAAATAAATTCATCTGCCTAATTATTAATTCTACTCTCGCATAGCTCTAATGCTGTATATGAGCAATTCCGTGTGACAACTGATAAAAAAATATTCACCTGTAAACAAAGTGGGGAGCTACTCTTGTTCCTCAGCTTCCTCCTCTTCCTCCTTAGCTTCCTCCTTGCTGTCTTCTGTGGGTGTTGCCTACAACATCAGTAATTTATCATCAACTAATTGCTTGTTGTGATAATAGGGATTACATCCTTCATAAACAACTTGTAACCCCATCCCTCTAATATATCATTGCTTTGTACTAATTATACTGCACTGAAGACTCAAAATATCAAGATATAAATATATTTAAAACATGTCAAATAATACCAAAAACAACCAAACAATAATAATAAATAAAGAAAACTACATAATTTGTAAAATTTTGATTTGTGACTGGTGAATTATACAAAATTTATTTGATATTAACAAACAAAGAATATTTAGACATGATTTGTATTATTATTAGGTATTATATTTTTATAAATCAAAGTTAGTACCTGCTCTGTTGCTGGTTCTTCTACAGATGCAGTCTTATTGCTAGAAAAAAAAATTACAAAAGTTACATAGTATGTATATTAAGGAAAATAAACCATCACGGTTAGGTATGATAAAATGAAAGAAAAGGATAGGAGAAAACCAGCAAGGGCCTTACCATAGTGAAGAGAGTCCCATAGTTCGGTGAAAATCATGCTAGCACAGATATAAAATAACTAACACATTGGAAATATTTCGGCAATCGACATGGAGCGTGTTAGAGAGATGGAGATCGACATGGAGAGAGATATGGAGCGTGTTATGCCTTCATAACACACTCCATATCTCTCTTGGAGTCGATTGCCGAAATATTTCCAATGTGTTAGTTATTTTATATCTGTGCTAGCAAGATTTTCACCAAACTATGGGACTCTCTTCACTATGGTAAGGCCCTTGCTGGTTTTCTCCTATCCTTTTCTTTCATTTTATCAAAAGTTACATAGAAATAAAATCTTGAGAGATCTTTTCCATAAAAAAATTATTTATATACTGTATGTCATAAGCAAGATAAAATATTAAAAAAATATATACCAAAAAGAAGAAGAAAAAAACACTTCATAATGAACATTTTAACTGAACAATGTCATTAGTAAATGTTGAAAAATATAAAACAGTAGTTTAAGTGATCATTTAAATAGTTTGCAAACTTTAAAAAATATTAAAAAAAAAAAAAAAAAAATGCAAGTAGATTAATTTAAGAAAAAAACATTGTGGTTAGGATCAATGATAAAGTCAAAGATAGAATTACCAGCGAGGGCCTTACCACAGTAGAAGTTCTATGGAGAGGTAGAAGTCTCACGTGGTACAGTCTTAGTTATAAATATGTGCCACGTGAGTCCTCAACCTCTCCATATAACTTCTACTGTGGTAAGGCCTTTGCTGGTAATTCTATCCCTTTCTTTATTATTAATAAAATGTAAGTAGATGACTATTTAATCCAAAGAGGATTTTTGCTGAAATGTACTGGTCAGCTGGAGACACGGGTCAAAATTACAGGCAACAAAATAAAAAATATATAAAATATAAAAAAAAATTACAGTACTGGTAACTATATTCTCTTTGGATTACCAAATTCATCAATTTACCTGGAAAGAAACTAATGGTGAGTTCACATATTCATTTTGTTTTTGTAAATTTGCGCAATTTTTTTTTTTTTTTTTTTTTTTTTTTTTTTTTTTTTTTTCCTGCAGAAAATGAACTCTTTTACTATTAAAATTTTCTGTACCGATAACTTTGCACGCCATAAAAATTTTGATGAGCAGGAGCAGAAACATGCAGACTTTCCGCAACAAATTATTTTGTAACTGTAAAGTCAACAAATTTTGCACAGCGCAAAGTTATAAGAAAAAAAAATAGAAAGAAAAAAAGAAAAGAAAAGAAAAGAAAAGAAAAGAAAAGAAAAGAAAAGAAAAGAAAAGAAAAGAAAAGAAAAGAAAAGAAAAATATGTGAATACACTTTTATGGTTACTTACCTTTCTTCTGTTGAATCTTTTGTCACAGCTTCAACTACCCTTTCAGTAGATGTCTGCAGTAAGAGAAAAGAATTAAAAAAAAAAAAAAAAAAACTCACCATTATAATATTACAGTTAAGTGGCTACAGGAAACTATATATTTGAATTTATTTTAAGAAAGCTCAATAACTGCTATGGTCTTGCATAATTTTAAGCTTTATTGCAGAAACCAGCTAGTCCCTTACCACTATGAAGTCCACAGCTAGTTGAAGATCTTTTTGATTGCATTGTTAAATTATCATTCACATAGCTTGTAAATTTGATGTAAACTAAAGTTAATCAAATTTGCACCTTTCAAATATCGCTCTAGGGAGAGTACTTGCATTTCAAGGTCGTCTTACAAAACGAGTACGGTACTTGCATTTTTGTCTAGTAAACCAAAGGTTGTACTTGCATTTTTGTCCAGTACAACAAAGGGCGTACTTGAACTCGCTTTTACTTATTAAGCTAATGGCGGATGCGCATGCAGCACCGAAAGTAGCCAAATGCAAGTACACTCTTTGGGCGCAGCCAGAGCAATATGAGAAAGCATACTGCGCATGCACTGAAAACTGATGGTAACTGATACTGAGCTGTACTAATATAAACTAATGGATCTTTTACATGCGACATTATTTATTGATACTGTCGTATGGAGCCATGCTAATGTAAACAAATGCAAATGTTCACATGCATCCACTAGTATTTATCACAATTGCGATGGAAAGCAATCCTGATGCCTGTCAGTATCAGTTAGCCATAATTCTCCTTAAAATCATATAATATGATCCATTTTTTGTATTATTGTTTATCCATTGACAGTTGTCAAATTTTAGTAACATGTAAATGCATAGCCTAATTCTTCAGTTGCTTAGAATGTAAGCAACTGAAAACAAGTGGAACTAACTTAAAAAACTCTACGCTCTGCACTAATTAATGAGCTATTAGCATCAGTAGCTTGAACCATGAGCAGTGACCCATGTATTACATAAGCATTTTCTTTCATCTGAGTCAGAAATTCACTCACAATACTTTTTACCGGCCATGACGTTGCCAGTGCTAGTGCCCCCTAATTTTCATGAGTTTCTATGGCGGAAATATAGGACCTGGCATATAGGAAATGCTCGTTTATTTTATAATTTGCTTAGTTAGAGCTGCACAGAAACATATTTCTGTTAACAGCATGGCCATGCGCATCATATTTTGAAACATCTTGCAGTTGTCCAGCACAGCGTTGCAGTTAAAAAAAATAATAAAAAATAAAACGAAATGGATGCCACTTTGCGTCAGCTGGTCCTGTGCGACTAGCAGTTACCGTAATATTGCATCTAAAACAATCTTATTTTTCAATCAAAATATACTTGTTTGAACAATAATTGTTTAATTAATTACTGTAATGTGTAACACAGAAGCCGAGACACAATTTCAGCTAACCGCGGCCTTCATAACCGGTGCAGCTGACATGACTCCAACTCCATTTTCAGAGAGCTATTAACACTCAAAAGTGGGGTCCTATATCTCTACCAAAGTAACTCATGAAATTTAGGGGGCACTGATATGGCCAGTGAGAAGCATTACTTTTACTATTTTTCCATCTAGTTTGTAAATTTTTAAATTTTTAATGGAGTATTTTTAAGTATACTCCATAGAGCTACTTAATTGCATTGCTTCCCTTTTTCATTCTGTAACTGACCCAGATACTATGAAAAATTGGTAAATAATAATAAATTAATATAGCATCTTATACCTCCCGACTGCCAGCAACACCATTCACTGCTCCATTCTTAGTTGTCTTCTCTGCAACAGGAACTTTGAGGAACTTCTCCAGCTCATCATTTTCATTGCAAAGGTCAAAATCATCATAATCCTACAACACATCAAATAATTCAATGTAGATTGTAATAATAATAATAAAAGTATTAAAAAAATTTAAAAAACAAAAACAACTATTAATATTAAAGAAAAGGATAGAATAACCAGCAAGGGCCTTACCACAGTAGAAGTTCTATGGAGAGGTCGAAGTCTCGCATGGCACAGTGTTTTGTTATAAAAAAGTTCATTTTATAACTGAGAGCTTTCGTCATATATTAATGACATTATCAATCAAAGAAGAAAATTACTTGAGCACATCACTAAGCAGTGTCTGCAGTGACACTGCTTAGTGATGTGCTCAAGTAATTTTTTTCTTTGATTGATAATGTCATTAATATATGACGAAAGCTCTCAGTCATAAAATGATCTTTTTTATAACAAAACACTGTGCCATGCGAGACTTCGACCTCTCCATAGAACTTCTACTGTGGTAAGGCCCTTGCTGGTTATTCTATCCTTTTCTTTAATATTGATCCTAACGGCGATGGTTTTTTCCTTAAATTGATGAAAAACAACTATTAGTCAACAAAAAAGGGGCGTGGCATTAATTAAACTTTCTCTTTTGTGAAACATTCATTATTTTATGTTAGTTTTACTTGCAAAAATTAAAAATAATTATTTAATTAACAAATACTTGGTGGAATTTTTAGCACTAGAAAATAATGAAAGAAAGATAACATATGTATTGTGTAGTGTACGTATGTACATACGGTAAACACATATGTGTATAAAGAGAATAATACAGATATAAATAATTGAGGACAAAATATCATTAAGTAAACATAAGCATGTGATGATTTAACCTTTAACTTTTATCAATGTACATAAACACTTGGTCTTACAAAGTGTGTAGAAAATGAAATTAGACTAGCATATAATTATCTCACTCCCTCTACTACATAGTTTGGCTTACAGCCAACACTGAATGTGTAAACAACTATACGACTAGACAACTTACACCACAATAATCTTCATCATTGAATAGTTGAGGAGGCAGTGGATATCTGCAGTCACCACGAGTCTTGCTATTCTTCTGCATGAATTCCTTGTCAGACTCTCGGCCAGGCTCTGTGATATCCACAACATCACACACCACACCCTTACTCTCAAGTATCATTAGTACTCGTTGCTGTTGCTTTTTAACCTACAGTTTAAACATAACATTATTTAAAAAATGCGATTGAAATATGATTTTAAAAAATAGAAAGTTTTCTAAGGCGTTTATGACATGACTCCAGTTTTGTCTGAAATAACTTATTAATAGTACAGTATATATTAATTATATAAGTTACATACATACTTAATGATGTATTACTAGTTAAGACAAAGAAATTTGAAAATATTTCTATAATTTTTATTTCTTAATGAAGAGCTGAAATGCGAGGTTCAAAATAACAAAAAGCAGTGCAAGGCCAAGGTCGCTTGGCGACCATGAGTCATTTTTGAGATGTGACAAGTGCAACTTTAAATGCATTTCTTTAATCCATTATTGCATTTTCACTCATTAAAAATATAGTTTATTATTTTTTGCCAACAAATTAGTCATTTAAACATGTCAAATATTGGAAACTTGAATTTATTGTAAAAAAAAATCGCATGTTCAGATTTTACAATTTTAGATGGATGCACAGCGGATGCCAAGCCTATCCGCTCAAGCATCGCATCACCAAAGTCTTTCTTACCTCTTTATTTCCAGATATACCAGACACGTACACTTTCACAACCATTTTATGAATTATAATTTGACACTATATTAAATGAAACACGAACAATGTTAATTACAGTATCCTGTTTCGGTTAATTTTACTACGACCCGGGAAATCCGAAGCTATCAGCTGCTTGCGCTTTACGAGAAATTGAGGATGGGGGAGAAACAATCGTCATACCGCAAACTCTGAGACAAAGTTTTGGTTGACCAAACTGCCGGCAGATGGCACTACAATAGCGTACCTCAGATATTATAGTTAAGAAAAGACGCACACATTTTTTTATCGGGCCTATATATTATATTCTCTGGCGTCCGGCGAGCTGGGCAAGTTCGGATAATTTTATATGCGGAAAAAACAGATAACCGTTTATAAAAACGGTTAAAAATTACCACCATAAAAATAATATATATCAATTTAATATTTTATATATATATATATATATCCGGATTTCGGCAGCACTAATATATATAATATATATATATTAGTGCTGCCGAAATCCGGATAAAATTAAAATCCGAATTTTGGAGAAAATTATCCGGATTCACTGATCCGTTTTAAATCCGGATCACGATCCGGATCAAATTATCTATTCATGTATCCGGATCGAGATCCGGATAGAAAATCGGATAACGGATAATTTTTTATCCGGATATCGAAATCCGGATTTTTTTTCGCTTAATATTTATCATAATTATATGAAATCGTGATCTGGGTCATTAATGTAGAAAAAATTAAACGGATCACGATCTTGATCAAATTATCCGGATCAATATTATCCGAATATAATCCGGATCTCGATCCGGATCAAAATTATCCAGATTATATACGATCCGGATAAAATTAAAATCCGTATTTCGGATAGAAAGTTATCCGGATTCACTGATCCGTTTTAAATCCGGATCCAATATATCCGCCGCGCGGATCGTGATTCAGATATAAAATCGGATATAACGGATCAATAATTTTTTATCCGGATTTTTTTCGACACCTCTGACTGCAAGCAGTAGGGGAATAGGGAATAGGTATATTGAAAACAATATAGCACGTACGTCACGTACGCACTATATTCAAAAAATCGCAAAAAAAAAAGTTGCCGCGCGATGTTTGTGAAACTTAAATAAAATGTAACCTACATTATGATTCAAACATGTGTTTGCCTATAATAACCTCCACCCACCCCTAAATAGACTTAACATCCGGTTGTTCTTCAAAAATTATAAAAAAATGCTGGTTTTAGGGTCCCAGTTCAACTGGTAATAGGATTTGGGGCTTGGAAGTTGGATTTTCAGAATCAGCGAGTTCGATTTGGTCTACGTAGACATCAACTTTGCCAAAATCTGACAAAAAGTTTTTTCGTAAAAAATAGGAAGGGTACCCCCTTGGTAATCTTGTCATTTTTATAAAAAAGAACGATCTTTTGCTATTTACTTCCGTTTAAAACGTCTCATGGCCATGAAACTTGAAACATTGTTGTTAAATATTTTTTTGGTTGCTTTCCAAAATTAACATTGACTTTATGTTGATTTGGCGTCGAGTTATTGCCAAAAACGCCAAAAAATTTCAAAAAATGATAAAAATTAGAACTTATTTGAAAATCGCAGTTTTCTCGACGCAAACAGTCACAAATACCTAGGTACTACCTTGCATAAAAATTTTGATGATCTGCCACTGTAACTTGCCGAAATATGGCGATTACTATTGCTTCCGTGTCGAAACGTGGCCAGAATGGGTGGTTTTGGTCAAAACTGAACAAAAATCATTTATCTCACGCACGTGTCAAAGGATACGTCCATAAATCGATTACAGCAGTCAGATTGCCGAAAATCGCCATAGCCGATTTTTGGCGCCACTTTGAACTTTAAAAAATCGGTAAAACACCGTTTTTGGACGCATTTTTTATTTTTTTTTTAGTAAGATGTCTTTATTTTCGGCATCCCCGCGGTCGTTTTCCGTGGACCCTGTGATTCTGTGTCGAAAAGTGCCGACGGATACACGCAGCGCGCTATTTTCGGAAATATTTTAAAAATTTATACATAGATATATATAGGTAACACACATAGCGAGACATTTCTGAGACGTCTAGGCACCACCCGCGATGTATATACCCATCTCTATTCTATGTATATATATATATATATATATTATATATATATATATATACATATATACACACAAACAGCGGCCTTCATATTATAAAAGAGACTCGCGCGGGTCGAACAGAGGCGGTGTTTTATTTTTTTATTTATTTTTTTTTTTTTTTTTTGAGCAGATCGCGTATTTTTAGTAATGGAGAAGAAAAACTTTTAGACAGTGCTAAAGCGGCCATGCCCATATATGGCCAAAAACGATAAAAAAAAAATAAAAAAAATTTATATAGATAATTTATTTGACTGCATATAAGCGCGCGCCATGCCTTCAAACAGTTCTGTGGCCCACCACATCGGATTTCGATCCGAGTAACGAGCGCGCGCAGCGTGTGAGGAAAATGGAGATTGGTAGGCCGTACGGACGCCTTGGCGTCATAGGCCTACCCATCTCCATTTGACGAACACGTGAGCACGTTCTCGGCTACTCTAAAACGTATAGTATCGCTTTTGTAGTTATATTGGTTATGTGAAAGCAAAAAAAAAAAAAAAAAAAAAAAAAAAAGTCCAAGAAATCGAGTTTTAAGAGAGGGCAAAACACCTCTGTGCGGGTGTAAATTTATATAAAATGCAGTTGTCACTATTAATTGTTCTCAAAAGAGATCATGGCAAATGCCGTATCGTATAATATAATATATATTTAAATTAAAAAATATATATTATAATTTGAAAATTCGAATAAAAAGGTTGAACTACCCCCAAGGGTTTTTTTGGCATTTGTTAACAAACAAACTATATATTGCGTTCGCACGCGATATATCACGCAAGCGCGCGCGCGCGCTTAGCAGCAAAATTTATTTTTAGATGAAAATAAAAGTAATTCGAATTTTTTTAAGGCTATATCCGCTGAATATATATATATATATATATATATATATATATATATATATATATATATATATATATATATATATATATATATATATATAACCACACCCCTTGGGTGCAGGGATGGATTTAAAACAATATTTTTGTGCAGGTACCGCGTGGTCACCATTGCACTTACGAGGTCGAAGTTACCCTAAAATTAACGTTTTTTTGTACTATCGATACCGGAGAGAATTTTAAGGGTGAACCATCCCCCGGCGAGAAATTATTATAAGTGTAGAAAATTTAATTGTCACGCGTTATATATAGATAAATTAAGATTCCACCAGTAAGAAGTTTCATCAAATACGGAAACTTTTCAAGTTTTGGGTGTTTTTCACCCCCAATAAACTACCCCCCAGGTATTGGTCAAAACTTTCACCCCAAATATACCAACTCCATTGTTTTTCTACCCCCCCCCCCCTCCGAAGGGTGATCTTTAATTCCCCCTCAAAAACTCGGTGACAAATATTGAAAAGTGTTCAATATAATTTCTATATTTAAATTTCGCGCGACTTCCCAAATGCCGATAAAGATTCAAGTCTAAATAAATAATAGGATCATTGCTTGACTTCGGCCATTTTTGCTCCGATTTGCTCTTCACAGAGTCAGCCAGAAAGTAACAATCTCGGAGGAATTAGAGACGACACGTTTGTCTCATTTGCGGAAATCCGAACCACCCGATGGGGGAGGCGGGGCGGGAGGGGTAGAATGAAAGTGGCCCGCATTCGAAAAGTATCACATTTTTAGTGTCAAAGCTGCGCGAAATAGCTTTTTTATCTCTGCACATGCAATTCGAAAAAGAGCGAAAATTCAAAAACAATAGCGAGTGCATGAGGACAAAATTTATTCCTTCATATTTTTTTTCCTCTCTCACTGCATGTGTATGTATTTAACTAATTATAATAGTGTTTAGTTGTAACCAGTTTATGAGACAGGATCGATATATTATGTTATTTTCTAATCAATATATAGGGTGTGTGCGCATGACGTCATTCTGAGTGCTTTTCGATGCTCATCTTGAGTAATGAATAACATTGCTCAGTATAGGGCAAATATAGTTTTTGGCTATTTTCTTTGGAAATTAGCTAATTTTTGGCTTATTATTATTTTTCTGGCATACTTGAGGTACTAATTCAACCTGTTAACAGCATCAATGCTCTCAAAAAAATCGCGAAGTATTTTTAAACTGGCAAAATGTACCATTTTCCTATTCCAGCCAATGTTATTTAGTACTCACATATGACGTCGACTTTAACATGAATGAAACCACCCTATATATTTTTTTATATATCATCATTTTTTGTTTATGCAGCAGTTACTTCCAGTGCAGAGGTAACAGAGTACAAAAAGTATGTATATCAATTTTTGAATATTTTTATTCATAAAACTTTAAGCATCCGATCAATGTATAATTTTTTCCTTCGATCTTGGCACTTTATCTATCTCATGTCTCACGTCAGTTACAGGATCATAAAATTTCCCAAAAACTAATAAGAAAAAAAAATATATAACTTTAATGTACACTTTAATCTATATGTACTGTTTGTTTACAATTTTAAGGATAAAAATATAAGCTAAAAGATTCCAAGAACATAGAAAAGATTAAGAACAATCTGATGAATGAATTTAATTATCACCATAAATAAAAATCAACTCTAATGCTTTTTAATATAATCACAGTATATATTAATTTAACTGCAGTTAAACTCATGAGTAAAATTTAACAAGAGATTGGAGTGAGAGAGAGATATCATTTAGTAAGTGATAATTGTTTATTAAGTGCATTCTCATACTCGCTTTTATTTTGTTGTAACTTTGTGAATTAGCATTTCCGCAGAAAATGGAGCCTTTTAAAATGAATTTTTCTGTAACTTTAGAGAGCAAATTTTTAGTTTGTATAGTAAAATTGTGCAGCTACTTTATTTTCTGTGTGAAGTCAAAAAATTGAAAATTGGGAAAATGGGAAATGGATTTGCCGTTCCCCAATATTTTTTTAATTTTTTTAATATGTCGACTATTATGTTATTCTATCATATTTCTATCAATCAAATATTGCAAAGTCGATTTCTTTCCTTGATTATTTTTTAAAACATAATGTGTTTATTACTTCTGTGCTATAGCAAAGACTTTCAATCCACCTGTTACAAAAGTCGTTACTTTACTATGGGAATAAGTCCCTTGCTGAACTTTTGTATCATATCCTTTCTGATGTCCAACTGCAGTGGTTTCTTTTGCCAAATATAAAATTAAAAAACTTCAATTACAAAATTTTACAAACTGCTCAAATTACAATGACAAATTACACTAACACTCAGGCTTCTTTCTGCACCTTTTGTATGTGTCAATAAATGAGCCTTACACCTAACAGGTCCTTACTTTTTAACAGATTTTTTTTTTTTTTTTTTTTTTTTTTTTTGCTTATTTAAAAGTAAAGTTTTTGCATCATGTAGAAATTGACTTTGGTAATCAAGATGAGTTCACGACCACGCATCTATTCTCTGTAACATTTACATACGAGACAGCAGCATGGATAAGGGCTGCTTCGAGTCGCCTGCTTTCAACATCTTCATCTTCTACGTGAGACAGAACTACAACACAGCAACGATTCTTTGTGCTGAAAAAAAAGAAATAAAATAATACTATAAGTATCTAGAAATCAGTATTATTTAGGATCTTATTATTAGAATGGAGAGAATAAAAGAAACAGCTTGTTACCCCCCCCCCCCTTAACTATACCCCTTGTCCTTTGTCTGAAGCCTTTTAAACAAAAAATGTATACAACATACTAATTACAGCCACCTCTCTAAATCACTGGATTCCCTCAGCATGTCTAATTTGGCCCGTTAAGGGGGGGGGGGGGGCGTTAAATACGCACCAAAAAAGCACCACCTATTGAAGGATTTATGAACTTCATTTTAATTTTAACCACGATTCAGCATGAAGTAATTTGTAATTATTGCTCAAATTTTCACCAGTCAAGCTTCTACATCATTGCAAGGCTCCGTAAAAGTTTCGCAAGATTTAAAGGAAACCTGATTGAGTTTTGAGTGCAACAAAAAAAATTAAACGGTTTAAGTGCCATCTTGTATCAATTATATGCATTAAAAATATTTACAGTTTTAAGGGTTAAACCACCCCTAAAATTATTTTGAGACTAATAAAAATTGAGTGGAATGCTGCACCACGCCTGCAGTGTTGGGTGTTGGTGCCAATTTGGATGCTGCAACTCAAAAAGTGTGGGCACAAAAAATTAATTCTAAACCTCCATGGTATCAATTTAACACCCCTCCTTAAAGAGGCATACACAACATGAAAACATTAGCATTTATATCACAAAACACTTGATGGGACTTACATAAATAACAATTGTAAATTAATTGGTCTCAAAACCAAAATGTAGCGCCATAGCAAAGATAAGAAAATGTTGATTTATGCAACTCGCACAACATTTTTATACTAGTTTTTGCCTGTTTCTGACGTCATAAACAGAAATATTCATGCAAAGTGCATACTTTACAGTTTTTTTTTACGCTCTCTTGTAGGGCCACATTTACATTTACATTTTTTTTTTTTTTTTTTTGCTTTCTTACTTTTTTCTTATATTTTATTAATCTTATATAGCTACGCTACCTCATGATACGTATGTAAGGTATGTATGTATGTACCTCAAAGAGTGACAAAGTTTGTAAAGCTTAGCTTTAAATTTATAGTAGAATTTCTCTAACACCTCATAGAAGTTTGTTTGAAGTCGATACCAATGTTGATCAAAGATGCAATGAGCCTCGAATGAGAGTGCGGTCCATTTAAAATACATTGAACCTTATGGTGCTCTGCTATGCTTAAAATTTCTTTGAACAAGAGGGTGACCCAATACCCACATATCGATCTTGTTGCAAACAAAATGTTTATCTTGTATTTTGTCAGGTGAAGCAAAATGCCTATCTCGTTCCCGAACGTTATATGAAGATGGCGCTCGAGATGGGCATTTTGCTTACGCTGACGATATATAATATTTTTGTGGATGTACACTTCTTCAGATTAAATCTGAACACAGTATTCACGTCTCCAAATGTTTGATATAATTATTTGGAAACTTTAGAATACCATCAACCAAATTTATTCAGGCGAGGAGTACTCTTAGCAGTAGATCATGGATTTTTTTTTTCTTCTAAAATTGTTAAATATAATACCTTTCACTAATTCCTTTTGCTGCTACAACTTGTAGATAGTGTAGAAACCCTTGGATAATCTTTAGCTCAACTCCTAAGCTCAGAAGTGCACTGATGTCGTCAATAAATATGTAACAGGTTTCATAATGGCTAAAAAGTCTGGTAAGAGTGTCTTTTATTTTCTCAATAAGTAAAATTACTAGAGATTTTCCTAGTAACATTGATGCATTATCTTGAAGTAACATATCTCTAGTCATACTTAAAACATCAATGAATTCTACTTGTGCCTTGTCAATGGCTGCTTTTAAATTGTACCCCAGTTTAGCACTTACATGTTGGTAATGACTTATTGGGTTTACCAAACCTACAAAACAAATACTGGAGTTATTTTTCAACCCATGGTCTATTATAGTGCTTAGGATAAAGTTACCATGACTATTTTTATGTTCTATAAGTGCTATTAGCTTTCCTTCTTGCTTTTTCTTTTGTAAATCTAGCTGAACCAAAACTTCTTTCGTTCGACTGAGAGCTTGCCTGAAATTTTACACAAAAACAAAAATTACAATAACAGCAGTTAATTAACTCACTCATGCAACTTACATGTTGAATTACACATAAATTAACTGACACATAAAAAAAAAACTTTAATTTATAGTCTTTGTTATTTACATACAAAAATTAAAATTTATTCACATGTAATTCAATGTAATTTTTAAAAATTCACAAAACACATTACGCCACGCCTACCTATACAACAAAAGCCGTAATATAAATATGAAGTACGTAGAATCTCATAACTTACGAAATAAAAATTATAAACGTATGTGATTGGTTTAATACTTCACGTGATGTTGTAAACCAATCAAAATGCTTATACATTTTTAGTAAAATGATTTTATTCACAACATATGACGTAATGACGTCATAGGCTCCATTATTTGTTGTTGGTGTTGGTGTCGCTGGCAAGATTTTGTGTTCACGTTGATTTTGCAATGGCAGCGCCTGCAAATAGAAATGTAGGAATGCAAAGAGTTTTGTCAAAGCTACAAGAATCATTCATTGCTGGAAAGTACTATGAGGCACACCAAATGTACAGGACCCTTTATTTCCGGTATGTATGTTAAATGTGTGGTAAGGGGAGACAGTCCGTGCCATTGCCATTGCATGATGATGGTGTGCGTGCATGATTGGTGTATTTAGCAGATATCATAGTTTGGTTTAGATCCAGTAACCCAGTATGTCCCCCCTTTTTATTTGCATTTCTTGTATTTTAATTGTTTAATTATTGATGGAAATGATCGGTCAATCGTCCATTCTGTTCGTTGAAATGAGATATTATTTTAATTTTTTCTTAATTAAAAAAAAGTCCTATGTACACTTCAGCAAACACTGGCCTTTTTGCAGTACACCGGCAATAAATAACAAACCCTCATCAAAAATGTGATCATATAAAATGATACTGATGTGTCTTAGATATTAGTGTATGTACCGAAATGAAATGAATAACCTGCAATTTTAGTGATGCTTTTCAGTCTATAGTTGTGCAGGTTTTTCATTTCCTTGCGGTACAGTATGTACATACTACATTACTACATTTGTATTATGTATGTATGTACACACATAGATACAAGTGCACAACGTTTCATAATTATGATTTTGATTCAATTTTGTATTTTTGTCTTTATAAACATATTTATAAACAAATATATTTTTGTCCTTAGTAGTAGAACTGCCCATGATTGGAATGGGCTTGATGGAGATGTTGTTAAAATAATAAGCAGATGAAAGTTATTAAAGAAATAAATTAGGAGAATTAGTAATATAACTTTTATTATATTTTGTTTAAAGGATAAGCGAGCCACCGTACTTAACAGTATATATTTGCCGCTATAGATAGAGACATTTATTATTATTATTAACTTTCACATAAAAGCTACATTACTTTTTGTCGTGTTCATATACATAGTTGCTATTTTATAATTACGTTTACATACATACCCGTACTATACATATTAATAATTTCTTTGAAAGAAAGAAAAATAATTTTACATCATTTTTACAGGTATTTAGGACAGAAAAAATATGAAGAACTGCTGAATTTGTTGTATGATGGTGCCACAAAACTTCTTTTAAAAGATCAAGTAAGACTATATTAAAATTGTATGCATTTAAAGAAAGATTTATGCATACCAGAACTGTAATATTGTTATTTTTTATCAGCAAGCCAGTGGAGCAGATCTTGCCATATTGTTGGTGGATGTTATGGTCAAAGCCGAGACTCCAACAACAGAAGAACACTTTCAGAGAATTGCAAAGTAAGCTTTATTGTCAAGTAATTTAAAGGGGTACTGTAGTCAACGATGGCTTTTATAACAGTGATCATTGTGTTATTAAACCTCCCGAACATGCGAAATTAAAATTGTAACTATCATCGCATTAAAAGCAAAGCCGTTACAGTACAGCAACCCTGAACCTACATCATATCTACAACTTGCTCTCACGCTAGGTTGGCACAAGCAATAGTTACTCTTATTTTTGAGCTTGGTACTTGAAGTTATATTTTCGTATATAAAATAGATTTTTACAAGTACATCGATACATAATCATAATGAATAGATGAAAATAAGAGTACGGGTAACTCTTGCTCGCACCAAACTAGTGTGAGAGCAAGTTGTAGCTGTGGCATAGATTCGGGGTTGCTGCAATGGCTCTTGATCTCAGCACGCTAATTATTAACAATTGGAGATTGCGTTTTTGGAGGGTATATTAACACCATCATTGTAGGGGTAGTCATCATTGACTACCCCTTTTTACCTATATTATTCATTCATCAGCCATGTCTCACGTTAATTTTCTTCTTCTTGTTACTTTAATTACAGCTTACTGGCGCTGATTGGAGCTGAAATACCTGAACGTGATACATTTCTAGCTAAAGCTATTCGTTGGTCCATGCATGGGTCAGATGATAATAAGAAAGGTCATCCGCAGTTGCATCAAGCCATTGCTCAAGTATTCTGGAGAGGTACCGTAACATTGATATCATTAAAATTATTATTCTAAGGATTGCCTACTGTGATGCTTTCATTTATTACTCGTGAATCCATATATCAGTACGTATAATGTCAATAAAGGCACTGTTTGCTCAAAACACCAAAGTACTGTGCTTTTATTGATGCTGCATAATAATGTGCTTTTACACATAACATAATTATATTATTTCACTTCAACTTATCATACATATATATTTATATATATATATATATATATATATATATATATATATATCGATCTTGTTGCGAAAAAAAGGCCTATCTCGTTTTTTGTCAGTGGAAGCAAAAGGCGTATCTCGTATTTTGTCAGTGGAAGCAAAAGGCCTATCTCGAGCGCTATCGCCATAACGTTCGGGAACGAGATAGGCCTTTTGCTTCCACTGACAAAATACGAGATACGCCTTTTGCTTCCACTGACAAAAAACGAGATAGGCCTTTTTTTCGCAATAAGATCGATATATATATATATATATATATATATTTATATATATATATATCGAGGGGGCTCCGCTATATTGTCCTAAGTCCACGTGGTTCATTATTTACTAATGTCCTAAGTCCAAGTGGTTCATTATTTACTAATGTCCTAAGTCCACGTTTTTGAAAAAAATACTAATGTCCTAAGTCCATTTTGAACCAAAGTGTTTTTTTTGTTTCCAATGATCAAACAACTTATTTTACATATTTACACCATTTTTTACATGAATATCTAAAAAAATAAAGCCATGACATAAAAAAATCGACATTATTTGTACCAGACACGCCCCCTTTTACGCGCAAAAGTTATGTACAAGTAAGCGGCTAAATGTTTTGAAAACGACGGTGATTGTATTTAACTGAAATAATTATTGTTAATGTAAGTTAATGTTTTTCAATATAATTTATTTTTAATGGGAAAACTACCCCCAAAAC
>OX439129.1:10515846-10630846 GCA_949318235.1 Ecdyonurus torrentis
AGAGCACGTTGAATTGAAAATTAATAAAACGCGAAAATTCTCTAATTTTTAATAGTAAATTGGGACTAGGGATGCAAATCATTCTAGCTTGCGCTAGATAAAAATAAGGCCAAGAGTAAGTCTGATGCTGTTTTATAATGTTGTGCCTTTGATGTAGTGTGAGAAAGTGAGATGTTAGGTATATCGTATTTTACATTGACACTGTATCCCTCATCCCTTTTAACGTCTATTTTTATCTAGCGCAAGCTAGATGATTTGCATCCCTAGTCCCAATTTACTATTTAAAATTAGAGAATTTTCGCGTTTTATTAATTTTCAATTCAACGTGCTCTAATCTCTACCAACTATTTTCTAATTATTTTTTAAACGTAATTAATACCAACCGCGATGGTTTTTTCCTATATATTATATTTATCGCAATGTCGATCTTTTTGTTTTAATATTTAAGCTTTTGTAAATAAGATTCTTTCATTTATATTGTATTCTCGGCCCTTTTTACTTGCCAACGCCAATAAGAGCACGTACTAAATTAATTAAATTAAAAATATGCCAAAGCGCATATATTTTTATCCTATCTCTCCTATTTCTATCATCTTTTTTACTTTTCCTACCCCGGTGTCAATATATTAAACGATGTAACTAGCTTAATCACGATACAGGCGGCCGGCAGGCGCATTGCTCTCGCGAACTTTCTGGAGTTGGGGAACTCTAGGAAGTGAGGGAGGGCACATGTGGCTTGCTGGCAGCCAGTCTTGCATCCCTCTTAGTGCACAATATTATATTACAGTGTGAGGATGAGAGGTTTTAAATAGCAAGCCGGGTTTGCGCGCGCGATTGTCCAACCAATCAGCGCGAGCAGCTGCGGGGGCATCGCGTATAAAAACGCGGCTGCCACTTGCTTCCTCAGCTCAGTCAGTTAGCAGATGTGGTGTGAGCCATCTCTAGCTGTACAGAGCTCTCTGCCGAGCCTTACTGATGAGTCCTAGGTAAAGGACGAAACCGGTCTAAGGCCAAGAGTAAGTCTGATGCTGTTTTATAATGTTGTGCCTTTGATGTAGTGTGAGAACGTGAGATGTTAGGTATATCGTATTTTACATTGACACTATACCCCTCATCCCTTTTAATGTCTATTTATATCTAGCGCAAGCTAGAATGATTTGCATCCCTAGTCCCAATTTACTATTTAAAATTAGAGAATTTTCGCGTTTTATTAATTTTCAATTCAACGTGCTCTAATCTCTACCAACTATTTTCTAATTATTTTTTTAAACGTAATTAATTAATTTAATAGTAAAATATTTGTTGAAAAACATGAAATTAAAATGTTTTTTCTTCTTTGCAACCATACCGCTAGCAATAGAAATTTCAAAATAAAATTATATGTAGTCCAGAAATTGCTTATTCTAACAAGTATAGCTGATTTTATTTGCAAGCATCTGCTTTTTCAAAATTCAATGTAAAAAAGAAAAAAAATCGCGTTCTTTCAATGTTTTGAAGCTAAAAATTATTTTTGGTGTGCAAATTTGTAATTTTAAAAGACTATTTAATAAAAAGGTAGTATTCTAATTACTTCAGTCACAGTGACATTATTACTATTACTGTTTAATTATTAATATTATATTTTATTTTTTTAATGTTGATGTACTGTGGTTCGCATAAATACAGTGCTCATAAGTTAATTTATTCATAATTTTCGTTAACTTTATAGTTGTTTTTTTATCACAAAGAAATCTTTTAAAAGTACAAAATTACACCCCTAAAACAATTTTCAGCTTCAAAACATTCAAAGAACTCGGAGTTTCATTTTATTTTATTTTTTTATAAATTTTGGCACAGCGGATGCTTGCAAATGAAATTAAATGTACGTTAAGAATAAACAACATTTCTTGACTATGATTTTATTTTGAAATTTTTATTGCTAGTCTAGTGGTATGATTTAGAAAGAAAAAAGTAATATAATCCCGTTTTTCAACAAAGTACCAAATAGGATATTACAGTTTACTAATAAATGGATTACGAGCGAACAGATTGCGATAAAATTTTGAAATTGATCAAATGTATTGTCAGATATACATGCACAGTATATTATACAGTAGGGTATCTCCTATACATACTGAGAATGTCAGATCAATGCGCGCTACAATTGCGACTGGGTGAAGACTGCAGAACTAGACGCGTTATGTTACTTCAAATGACGGCTTCTAGTTCTGCAGTCTTCACCCAGTTGCAATTATGGCGCGCATTTGATCTGACATTCTCAGTATAGGAGATAATCTACTGTATAGCTACTGTGATATACATGCAGCACGGCAAAAGTCAGTTCAATTTTTTCTGACATTTAATTTATGAATTGTAACGATTCGAACTTCCAAAAAAACATGTGATTTTTTTTCTCTCTCTCTCGATCTCTCTCTCTCTGTTGCTCCCCTCACCTGCTACTCCCTCACTTCCCCTCCGCTCACCTGAGCATTTTTGCCAAGTCAAAATAAGATATGAAAAGAAGGTAATTTTGATAATTATTTTTAATTTAGTTACGAATTTTTCTTTTAAAAATATTGCAGATTTGACTTTGCTAATATCTTAAAAGTGATATAAAATCAATTCCTATGAAGTCTGGCCAGTTCCTTTAACATTCACTTTTAATTACAATAAAATGCAAATAACTAAGCTTTTTTTTTTTTTTTTTTTTTTTTAATGTATTTAGACAACTTACTTCAGTCACTTTTGGGAGGTAAAGACGAGGAGGATTCTGATGAGGAAGCTGCAGGATGCAGCAGCACAAGCACATCAACTGTGCCTCAGCGTTCACGTACATCACAACAACCCATGGAGACGGAAGAAATGGACTAGCAATAATAAACTTGTCGTCAACTTCATGAGACGACATTGTATTGTACTATTGTTTTAACATTAAATATCTAACCACCCAGATTTATATGTAAAAATGAACTATACCTACACACTATATAATATTCAGATCAACTAAATGTAATGTAGTTACATAAAATTATATGTGTATTGTTAGTAATATATGTCAAGTAACTTTATGTTAATTCATAAAGTTATTTTTCTAGAAAAAATTGTCTTTAAAAAAAATATATATAAGAAAAAGACTAACAAAACATTTTTAAAAATGAAAATTTTTTAAAGAGTGAATAGGCTCAAATTGATTGGATTTAAGTTGAAAAGCAGAATTATTAAATGTGGTTAAAAAAAAAAAAAGCTTATTAGTTTAACATCTGTATTCTGTAATTAATTATGTGATCTACTTACAAAACTTTATACTATGTATTTGTATGTCGATGCCTCAGCGCCAAAAAGAAGCATCTACACTTTCCAGATTTACGGCGAGTGGAGCATCTGCACTTTCCACCGTGAAGCATCTGCAATGTTAAGTGAATGGCCGCTAGTCCACTCACCATGCTGTGGTGGAAAGTGTAGATGCTCCACTCGTTGCAAATCTGGAAAGTGTAGATGCTTCTTTTTGGCGCGGAAGCATCGAGGTTCTGTATATTGTTTCCTTCAAGTGTGCATGAAAAAAAATATATATATATATATCCTACATTATTAAAATAATAAATGTGTATAGATTTTACAAAGATATGTAATTTGCCAAAGGCTATTTGCAGTACAGTATATATGTGTCGGCATGGTTCCACTATATTGTCCAATATCCATTTAACTATGAAAAGAAAAAAAAAAACATTCATCACATTGACCTCAAATTTTGGATTTTTCCATTTCAGGTCATTTGCAGCAAAAAAATATTGTTTAATGTCAAAGAAACATTGGACGTTATAGTGGACAACCAATGATATATATGTATATAAACAGATTTCAAATTTATGGATGTGTAAGAAATTTTTGGCTTGAAAACTGAAGTCAAATTATATAGAAACTTATTAATATTTCTTATTGTTTTGATTTTTTATTATTATTTGTAAATTATTATTACTTTGTTTCTTAATGAATAAAATCTTAAATATACAATTTACTTGTATTATTTGCATAATGATATACAACTTAATGTGTACAATTGGTAACCTTAACCAAAAATTTGGATGATATCCAAATACCCTGGTAGTTTTTTTTTCCCCTTTAGACTAAATAGCTTCTTCTCTTTATATATATATAGGTAGTGCTATGCACTGATTGTGGGTGGAGTGTATGCTCTCTGCATGTTGATGCTCATTTGATGCTCATGCATTTACTAGTGTATCACAGGTTAAAGGTAAAATGGTGAAAGAGTCAGACAAGTCTATGCATATCTCTACTTTTAGTTCTGGCAGTGGTGATAATGGCTCACACCAAATCAAAGGTATCACAGAATGGTGCACTGCACACAATCCACCTCATTTATATACACATACATACATACATATCATGACGCCATAATCACTTTCGGGGTAGGCCAGGACGCATCCTTTTTAGTAAGAGGGCTTACAATGATCTGTGGCTTACCAGACCACAGGCTCTACCCTTAATACCACACTCCTCTGGGCTCCTAATACCAGACCTGTGCAGCTCGGACCATTAAATCTTACGACGGCAGCACTCATTTATATATATTTAATTAAATAAAAATAGTTTGGTTTACCCTGTTGTACCTTCTACAAGTCATTTACATTTTTGTATAAATAGATAATAATAAACCTGGTTAGAAGAAACTTTAATTCACGTCTAATTAGGACCAATAACACAGTAGATGGTACAGTAGTCCATCTCCTATAGCGGGAATGTCAGATCGAATGCGCGCCATAATTCCGACTGGGTGAAGGTGACAGAACTAGAAGCCGTAATTTGAAGTAATGTTACGTGTAGTTCTGACAACTTCACCCAGTCGGAATTATGGCGCGCATTCGATCTGACATTCCCGCTATAGGAGATGGACTACTGTATAATATACTGTGGACCAATAATAAAGAAAAGGATATAATTACCAGCAAGGGCCTTACCACAGTAGAAGTTCGATGGAGAGATCAAAGTCCATCAAAGTCTCGCATGGCACAGTATTTTATTATTAAAAAAATTTATTTCATAACTATTGTGAGAGCTTTCGTTATATGTTAATGACATTATCAATCTAAGAAGAAAATTACTTGAGCACATCACTGAGCTGTGTCTAGTCTTGTACTGTTGTTATGCTCTTGCTGGTTTGGAGTTGGTGAGGAGGGGTGCGGGTTGAGTCAGGGATAAGGCCCTTGCTGGTAATTCTATCCTTTTCTTTATTATTGATCCTAACCGTGATGTTTTTTTCCCTTAAATTGATCATGTCTAATTAGGACAAAGAAATAAAAAAGCAGGTCAAATAGTTATATAAAAATTTATGTTTTTATTATAAAATATAACATTCATAAAAATATATAATGTCTCAACAGTTTAATATAATATTTTAAGTGAATACTATGTAGGGTTGTGTTCAGATCAACTAATATAATATGCCCCCACCTTGTTTATCATTGCAGTTAATTTAATTAGTAAATCAACTTCAAGATATCCATACTGACCATATAATACAGCATTGAGAATTTTAAGATGATATTATAAAACCAACACAAAATAATAAATAGTAGGCCTAAATTAAATTAATAACTAAGTATTGTTAGATGTTAGCTGCTTGACAATCTTGTCATACAATGTCAACAATTGAGTCTAATAGTCCCATAACCCGCTTCTTCCAGTTTCAATAAAGGTGAGTTTCTCATCACTATCAGGTAAGATATCACCTTTGTTGAAAATGGAAGAAGCTGTTATTGGAACTAGTAGACTAAATTTAAATACTATAATATGTACATACAAATATGTATAAACTTGCTTTGTTAAGCCTGATAAAATTGATTGAGCTTTACTCAAGAGAGCTCAAAGCACTCTGGAAATTTAAAGACAGGTGATAGTATGTCAGCAAATGCATACTAACACTAAATGATACTTCAATAATTAAAATTCTGGCAATATTATAAACTGAAATTCTTCACACCAATCTTGTCAAAAATTAGACCGCTCAATTGCTAATTCACATTCAACGTTTACAATTAATTAATTAATTAAAAAAAAAAAAGAGCCACACACTTTTTTTGTTAATTAACACAGCATAATCTTTTTTCCCTACTGTAACCTACAAAAGAAAACAATGATTTTTGTTGTTATTGTTTCACAACATACCTATGATTTTTGCTGATAGCTGCATAATATTTTTTCTATACTTTGTGACTTATTATTTAATAAACCTAATAAATAACTTAAAAATACTATTGCAAATCTTATAAATGCTAATGAATTGTCATGGTTTGAGAAAATAAATAACAAGAGTGGAGTTTTCTTTTAGATTAATCTCCCATGGCAAAGATGATATTTGAGAGAGCTTTGCAAGCGTCACTTTCCTCAAACACTTCCAGTTCTTGGAGAGCTTTCTGTGCATGATGACGTTGAAGTTCCTTGGTCTGTGCAATACCAGGTCCTTTCAGAACAGCAGCATGCACCTGGAAAACAAACAAACATGTCATAAATATCAAACAACATTGAATGGATCATTCACATGGTGCGTAAATTTGATGTTTGTTGACAGATAAGCAAAGTTGCCCCAATGTACAGAAATTGACCATACCATATTACATAGTTATTAAACTGATAATTACTGATGCACAAAGCTGGGAACATCCAGTTATCTATTCATCACTATCCATCCAAAACAATGGATACTGAAGAATGCATATGTGAACTGGGAACAATTGCATTAGTTTACATTAGTGCAGCACCATCAATCAGTATCTGTTAAAGGCGTAGAACACCTTGAACAAAAAAGTTGTGTAATATCCTAACAAACCTAAAAATCAACGTTGATTTGGCCAAAGTCATTGATTTCTAATTTATTTTCCATTCAGAAAATGCCGCTGGCGATCACTGACATCACAGCTCGCCTGGTCCAAGCGCGTGTAAACCGGGCGAACTGTGATGTCAGTGACCGCCAGTGTCATTTTGTGAATGGGAAATAAATTAGAAATCAATGACTCTGGCCAAATCAACGTTGATTTTCAGGTTTCTTAGGATATTATGCAACTTTTTTGTTCAAGGTGTTCTACACCTCGATGCTTCCGCGTCAAAAAATATTATTTGCACTTTCCACCAGCGCGGCGAGTGGAGGATCTGCACTTTCCACCGTGGAGCATCTGTAATGTTAAGTAAATGTCCGCTAGACCACGCACCGTGCTGCGTGGAAAGTGCAGATCCTCCACTCGCCGCGCTCGTGGAAAGTGCAAATGATATTTTTTGACGCGGAAGCATCGACCTTTAATATCAGTGCATGTGAAAGGGTTGATATGTTTATATAAGCGCAGCTCAGTCCGTCAATATCCATCAGTTTTCCATGCATGTGCAGTACGTTCTCTACCAATTTTTAAGATGAAATAGTCAAATTTCAATTTTGTGTAACCATAAATATCCATTGACAGGCGACAAATTTCCTCACCATGTGAATGAAACTTATATATAAATACAAAGCCATATAACATTGTTTTAGTTTTGGCATTACCTTGGCATAATCCACATTTTCAATGGAGTCCTTTCCCTTATCAATCTCCTCAAACAAAGACTCGTCATGTTGTAAGGTGAAGATGACAGGAGCTGATGTCAGACTGAAGGGCATTTGACCTGCAGCCCATGCTGAGCTTGTGAATGGTTCAAGTTCAAGACAGGCCTAAAACACAAAAAAACACATAATAATCATCAAAACAAAAAAATGACAATAAAATTATTACATTTAAAATTTATAAGCAAGATACATTGATAGTGTCAAATAGTAACCAGCTGCCAGGATTTTGATAAATTTAAAAGTTTTCACTGTAGTATCCAGGGTCGGACTGGCAATCAAGGGGCCTTGTCCGCAAAAGGGGTGTAACACCCTCTTTAGGGGCCACAAAGAGGGCGTAACACCCTAGTTACACCCCTTTTTGGGCCTTAGGGGCCTCCAAACAGGGGGGGCCACGTCCGCAATTGCGGACTTGCTCTTATGGCCAGTCCGAGCCTGGTAGTATCACCAATGTTTATTTATTGTCAATTGTTGTTGTCACTGGATTTTTTCAATTAAGTATCGCACAATTGGTTTTTGATAATTAACATTATATATTTGAAAATTATTAAAATAAATTATGAATGTTTGTAAATATTAGGGTAAAAAAAGGCATTGCATAAAAAACAAAAAATGGATATAAATTTATGCTAATAATTAGGCCTGTAATAAGTGTTAACATTTTAATTTTACCACTCCAATATTCCAATTCCAAAACTTTTGCATATAACATTAATCCAAAGCTTATCATGAATTGTACATAAAAAATGTGTGAAATTGTCACTTTCTATTTCTGGCCCTAGTCGGTAGCCTGCTCCTTTAATAAATAATAACTTAGGCAATGTTATGCAAAATTAAGGAAAATAAACAATCGTGGTTAGGTTGATGCTATAAAAGAAAATAATGGAGGAAACCAGCAAGGGCTTCACCATAATGAACTACAGGGTTCGGCATCTAAATTGAGACTACTTTCAATTTCAATTTCCCACCGAACCGTTTATGCGATTTTCTTTCCATTTAGTTTTTCAGAAAGCTGATGATATGTAAAACATATGCTGACCATAAAACATCAGAAATTTTTAAGTGAAGTGATCGAAGTTGGTAGATGAAGTTTCAGTGACGAAAACCCTCACGCTGGAAGGTCATTTTTAATCACGGCCAGGACGTGGAAACTTGCGCGAAAATTGGGTCCTAGATCATCTGGGGACTTCCGCGTGCTTATAAGCAAGCCATCTGTCAGCCCAATGGGTGACCATTGCGTTTTGGAAGGAAGTTATATTATCCGAAATAAAAACAAAAATCGCCGATTTTTCAGTTTTTGAATTTTTAAAAATCGAATTTCGCAAGCTTAAGCGCCTTTTACTCTGCATCTACATAGCAGTGTCAAATCAACTTTAATGGTATAAAATATGTTAAATGAGGTCTTCTTCTGCAATGCAAGCTATTTTGCAAAATGCTGACTCTTAATTTAAGACCTGAATTATGGCACTTTACACTTATGGACCCTTTTTGCTTAACTTTTTTTGCTTTTTTGGCTTTCATGGGTCGTAACTGCCCTTTTTCTTGGATGCTGTTTATGTTCAAAGGTAGCTGACCTTTCTACGTATTTTTTGGCTTCAGAAAATTACGGTTAAATCTAATACACGCATAATCTATTGTAAGTACAGAATTTTAAAGTATGGGCTAACGATTTTTCAGCGTGGGCCTGTTGTTGTACTGAAACTTCATCTACCAATTTCAACCATTTTATTTAAAAATTCTGTTATTCTATTATGAGGTAATCTTTTTACATACTTTCAGCTTTCTGAAAAACTAAATGGAAAGAAAATCGCATAAACGGTTCGGCGGGAAATCGAAATTGAAAGTAGTCTCAATTTAGATGCCGAACCCTGTATAGTTCAGTTATTGTCAAGTCTGAGGCTGAGCATGCTGCCCGATTTGTCGGTAAAAATTATAAAACATCTTCTTGGTCCAGTCATCAATGCAGTATTACGACAATGGGAATTAGCATATCAATATATTTTATAGTCCAGGAAGACTCTAGACTGACCTGGGCTTATTATTCATTAACACACATTCAAACCACCTACACTCCTACTCCCCAATACTGCTATCTCTACTCCTCATTCCTCTATTCCATCCTTTATTTTTGCTCGTCTCCCACTATCCCTTCCCCATATTATCTACCATACCTACACAAAGCACAGTAAGACACCAACACAAATCTGTTTTAAATTTCTCTTCCAGTCTGTAAGGTCTGAAGAAGTTCTCCATTTTCTATTGCAATTTAGTGCAGAAACCTATCCTATATGTGACAAGTTTTTTTTTATCTGAGCTAGGAAGAATTTTACTGAAATATGGGTCTCTCTTCAACATGCTGGTTTCTTCTATCATTTTCTTTTATGTTAGGCAATGTTAGTAACTAATTAATTCTTTACTATTTTTAAAATATAGGCCTATCCTATAGATATAAAGTTGTTGACAATTAAACATTTATTCATTAATAAGTGTTTGAGCATAATTGTGAAATATGAATTATGAATTGAACATAATGCCTTTATTTGCATTACCTGCCAAGCAAGAGCGAGATGTTGACCAAAGCGATATCCACTTTGCTGCAGTTTTTCTCCATGGCCTGCCAGCTTGAGTGTTCCTTGACAAGACTTGCCAAGTAGACTGCCTGCACCCAGCACACTGCGCATCATCCAATCCTGCTCAGTGAGGCCAGGAGATGGTAGGGGTTGATTTTGCTTGTCTCTCAAGCCAATGAACTCTGATTCAGCCAAGTCTTGTACAGCACTGCTCATCAACTCTACTAACTGCCAACACAAAGCAAGTAATTAGACTCCCCTCCCTCTCTCATAAAAAAAAATAATACTGTAATAAAGGATCTTATGAATATATGAAAAAACCATCGCGGTTAATGCTACTAATCAATAGGATAGAAATAGTACGAGAGAAACTAGAGCACTTTGTATTGAAAAGTAATGCAGAGCGAAATTCTCTAATTTTGATAGAATAATGGGAATGGGATTCAAATTAATTCACTAGTATTGTACTAGGACGTTTTTTAATGAAAGAAATTAAAAGGATGGGTTATTCTGTGCGAAAACTAGCCATACATACCAAATATCGTCACGTAAACTATCTCTCAATCTGGCTGGACGCGTTTCGACCTATCCGTTCCGAATATTGTATATTAATAAAATTAATATACAATAAAACATCGCGGGTCTCAGGTTCTCTTCAGCAGCCCATGGTAGTACAATATGCTCACCTATACCGAGCATCACCGCTTGGTACGTGTGGTTCATATCGCACGCCATGTGAAAATGAGATTTAGTCAGAGCGCTTGCTGAGCAGTGTCCGCCGCACCCCCCTCCCCACATTCCCCAATGCAGAGAAGGAAGCAGCCGCGACCACTACCCCGCAAGACGACACCTGTTTCGTGATACATACTTGTATGTTTGGCGAGTCTTTGCACAGAGAGGAGAGGAAAAAGTAAAAGATGATAGAGGTTAGAGATAGAAATAAAATGCAACCAAATGTTGCATTTTTTGTATGCACTTACGTAGCTTTCGCTCTGGCATATAACTCGAATAGAATGTGAAAAATATTATTTACAAAGGAAAAAAATCGACATTGCGATAAATATAAATATATGAAAAAACCATCGCGGTTAATGCTACTAATCAATAGGATAGAAATAGTACGAGAGAAACTAGAGCACTTTGTATTGAAAAGTAATGCAGAGCGAAATTCTCTAATTTTGATAGAATAATGGGAATGGGATTCAAATTAATTCACTAGTATTGTACTAGGACGTTTTTTAATGAAAGAAATTAAAAGGATGGGTTATTCTGTGCGAAAACTAGCCATACATACCAAATATCGTCACGTAAACTATCTCTCAATCTGGCTGGACGCGTTTCGACCTATCCGTTCCGAATATTGTATATTAATAAAATTAATATACAATAAAACATCGCGGGTCTCAGGTTCTCTTCAGCAGCCCATGGTAGTACAATATGCTCACCTATACCGAGCATCACCGCTTGGTACGTGTGGTTCATATCGCACGCCATGTGAAAATGAGATTTAGTCAGAGCGCTTGCTGAGCAGTGTCCGCCGCACCCCCCTCCCCACATTCCCCAATGCAGAGAAGGAAGCAGCCGCGACCACTACCCCGCAAGACGACACCTGTTTCGTGATACATACTTGTATGTTTGGCGAGTCTTTGCACAGAGAGGAGAGGAAAAAGTAAAAGATGATAGAGGTTAGAGATAGAAATAAAATGCAACCAAATGTTGCATTTTTTGTATGCACTTACGTAGCTTTCGCTCTGGCATATAACTCGAATAGAATGTGAAAAATATTATTTACAAAGGAAAAAAATCGACATTGCGATAAATATAAATATATGAAAAAACCATCGCGGTTAATGCTACTAATCAATAGGATAGAAATAGTACGAGAGAAACTAGAGCACTTTGTATTGAAAAGTAATGCAGAGCGAAATTCTCTAATTTTGATAGAATAATGGGAATGGGATTCAAATTAATTCACTAGTATTGTACTAGGACGTTTTTTAATGAAAGAAATTAAAAGGATGGGTTATTCTGTGCGAAAACTAGCCATACATACCAAATATCGTCACGTAAACTATCTCTCAATCTGGCTGGACGCGTTTCGACCTATCCGTTCCGAATATTGTATATTAATAAAATTAATATACAATAAAACATCGCGGGTCTCAGGTTCTCTTCAGCAGCCCATGGTAGTACAATATGCTCACCTATACCGAGCATCACCGCTTGGTACGTGTGGTTCATATCGCACGCCATGTGAAAATGAGATTTAGTCAGAGCGCTTGCTGAGCAGTGTCCGCCGCACCCCCCTCCCCACATTCCCCAATGCAGAGAAGGAAGCAGCCGCGACCACTACCCCGCAAGACGACACCTGTTTCGTGATACATACTTGTATGTTTGGCGAGTCTTTGCACAGAGAGGAGAGGAAAAAGTAAAAGATGATAGAGGTTAGAGATAGAAATAAAATGCAACCAAATGTTGCATTTTTTGTATGCACTTACGTAGCTTTCGCTCTGGCATATAACTCGAATAGAATGTGAAAAATATTATTTACAAAGGAAAAAAATCGACATTGCGATAAATATAAATATATGAAAAAACCATCGCGGTTAATGCTACTAATCAATAGGATAGAAATAGTACGAGAGAAACTAGAGCACTTTGTATTGAAAAGTAATGCAGAGCGAAATTCTCTAATTTTGATAGAATAATGGGAATGGGATTCAAATTAATTCACTAGTATTGTACTAGGACGTTTTTTAATGAAAGAAATTAAAAGGATGGGTTATTCTGTGCGAAAACTAGCCATACATACCAAATATCGTCACGTAAACTATCTCTCAATCTGGCTGGACGCGTTTCGACCTATCCGTTCCGAATATTGTATATTAATAAAATTAATATACAATAAAACATCGCGGGTCTCAGGTTCTCTTCAGCAGCCCATGGTAGTACAATATGCTCACCTATACCGAGCATCACCGCTTGGTACGTGTGGTTCATATCGCACGCCATGTGAAAATGAGATTTAGTCAGAGCGCTTGCTGAGCAGTGTCCGCCGCACCCCCCTCCCCACATTCCCCAATGCAGAGAAGGAAGCAGCCGCGACCACTACCCCGCAAGACGACACCTGTTTCGTGATACATACTTGTATGTTTGGCGAGTCTTTGCACAGAGAGGAGAGGAAAAAGTAAAAGATGATAGAGGTTAGAGATAGAAATAAAATGCAACCAAATGTTGCATTTTTTGTATGCACTTACGTAGCTTTCGCTCTGGCATATAACTCGAATAGAATGTGAAAAATATTATTTACAAAGGAAAAAAATCGACATTGCGATAAATATAAATATATGAAAAAACCATCGCGGTTAATGCTACTAATCAATAGGATAGAAATAGTACGAGAGAAACTAGAGCACTTTGTATTGAAAAGTAATGCAGAGCGAAATTCTCTAATTTTGATAGAATAATGGGAATGGGATTCAAATTAATTCACTAGTATTGTACTAGGACGTTTTTTAATGAAAGAAATTAAAAGGATGGGTTATTCTGTGCGAAAACTAGCCATACATACCAAATATCGTCACGTAAACTATCTCTCAATCTGGCTGGACGCGTTTCGACCTATCCGTTCCGAATATTGTATATTAATAAAATTAATATACAATAAAACATCGCGGGTCTCAGGTTCTCTTCAGCAGCCCATGGTAGTACAATATGCTCACCTATACCGAGCATCACCGCTTGGTACGTGTGGTTCATATCGCACGCCATGTGAAAATGAGATTTAGTCAGAGCGCTTGCTGAGCAGTGTCCGCCGCACCCCCCTCCCCACATTCCCCAATGCAGAGAAGGAAGCAGCCGCGACCACTACCCCGCAAGACGACACCTGTTTCGTGATACATACTTGTATGTTTGGCGAGTCTAGTACAATACTAGTGAATTAATTTGAATCCCATTCCCATTATTCTATCAAAATTAAAGGATCTTATGTAAAAGTATTTAAGAAAATGTAACAGCTTCTATTTCAAAATTAACATCAATTTTTACAATTATTACCATACCCCTTACTAGATATATTATTATTCCAGTAACTATTTTATCAATGTATTTTTTTTTTTTTAATATTATTATTATTTTTTTTTTTACTATGAAGCAAATTATAAAAATAAGAACTTTTTTAATATTTTTTAAAGAATCCTGCTACTAACAATAAAAATACATAATGAATTTTAAAAATCTTATAAGGAAGTTTTAGTGTATGTATACCACAGATGTAAGATTGCTATGTGTGACCTTTGTCATTTCAACCAACACTATGTTAACATGTTATGGTTCAGGTTACATTGCTGTGACCTTGAATATAAGCAGTCGCCCTTTTTTTTTACATTTATATAGGCCTATATATTAATTATTTATTATTAATATATTTATTATTACCATTTGCACCAGGTGTCAATGTCAATTTCAATAATGCTGTTCATAAACCCTGTTTTCTGCTACTAAAACGACGATCAACTATGATTATTCAAAGGTATGTTTAATTTTTGTAGCAAGAAAACAGAGTTTACAAACAACTTAAAATACTTCTCCACAATGACAAGAAAGTGTACGAAATAATAAATATATATATAAGAAACATGCAAATCAATGTTGATTTGACCAGAGTCGTTGATTTCTAATTTATTTTCCATTCACAAAATAGCGGATGGGGTTTTATGATGTCACAGCTTGCTTGCTTTACGTGCGCGCTGACCAGTGAACTGTGACATCATAAAACTGCATCCACCATTTCATGAAATCAATGACTCCGGCCATAATAACGTTGATTTTCAGTTATGTTAAGCAGGGTCGGACTGGCACTCAAGGGGTCTTGTCCGCGAAAGGAGTGCAACACCCGGGCTACAAAAGGGGGCATAACACACTGGTTATGCTCCTTTTAGGGCCTTAGGGGCACATCTGCTATTGTGTATTTGCTTTTATGGCCAGTCCGAGCCTGCTGTTAGGATATTACCTGTCATTAGACAAGTTTTTTGTTCCACTTTTTCTATGGCTTTAACCTTGTCATAACATGGAAACTGTAACCAAAATGTTATGTGACCTGGTTAAGTTGCATCTCTGATGTATACTGACAATGTGAATGCAAACTAAAATACCATATTGATTACATTATAATCAACATGAAATCAATAGCACATAGAATTGCACGTACCTCAGAATTCCTAAGTGAGGCAAGTTCAGCACAAGAGTTTCCTAGGAGATAATCTCCACTGAGCAATGCAATCTTATTGCCAAATGTCATATCCTGCATGGTACGAGCATCAGGGTACATGTCAGGGTATATATTAACTAGCCCTTTATGAACCAAGTGGCTTGTACGAATCATCTCGGTCACCTCGGCTAGTGCACGCTGGCTGTGGGAAAAATTATTAAAATTAGAACATAATTTCTATTTAAATAACATTAAAAAAAAACAAAAACATCTTTAATCATTACAAATAGTCATTTAAATTAGTCATTTAAATCACATCTCTGTATACATGAATAATGTACATTTATCATACAAATTTGTAAGAATATACTGTGCCTAGCCTACATCAAATACCAAAGAAAATCACCGTACGGTAAAAAATTTACTCTTATTTTTAACACATTAATTTGTTTAAAATAGGCTTGTTTGTAAACCTGTTACTTTGCCCCCCAAAAAATGCGCAGTCCAAGTAATATAACTCTAAAGTAATTGGTACATACCTATGTAGTACTCCAGCTGCTTTATCCAATTCAATCTCATCCACGATCTTGTGACCTGCAGCTTTGGATACCAGCAGCACAATAAGACCCCAGGCTTGCATACTGCTTCGTCCATTGTTTAATAAGCTTCTGCAAATGCCATAAATACAAATCATTCATAAATTGTTTGTTGTTTTTTTACCATTAATTTCAGACGTGACAACTTTTTTTTTTTTTTTTTTTTTTTTTTGCTCGATAGATTTTTTTTTTTTTTTAATTTCAGCATAAGATTGTTCAATGTTCATCAGTTAATGTGGGAAAAAAATAGCATGGGAAATATAGGACGTCCTTATGCTCACCAAGTTATTTTTTTCCACATGTTCAGATGTGTATAAATAATGTATGCAGTATGTATGTATGTACGTATGCACATATTTTATATAGTGCATTAATTCTTTATCTCATATGCATATTAATGATATTTTACATACACAAGACTGTGACAAAATACGTACATAAATAATTTACATAATATATGTATATTTTACTAAGTTCATAAATTCAACGCGTTTTTATCTCATATATAAGAATAACATTGCAAAGTTTAGCTTGATTTTTTAAATTTATAAAATATGTATGTTATGTATATTTCCACAATCGTATAGATATGTATAGGTATATAAATCATACTTACTTTGCTGTCTTCAACAAAGGATGGTTAGATCCCACAAGTTTTCTCAGGTGGAGTGCAATATTGGCAATTTCATCACTAAGTAACCATCGGAGACTCAAAAATGAAGTTGGATATCCAACAATTTTCTCTGCTTCAGAAACAGCACGATTCCAATCTGGTCTCTGATTTCTTGCATGTTTATTCAGACTATATAATGGTCCAGAAGTATGAAATTTTCTTTCTAAATTAACACTACAGAAACTGGCTGGAGTGGACCATGAAGTCGAGGGTAAAGTTTTGCTATTTGCTACCAACTTTCGAACAAAGTTTGCACAAAATAAAGGTTTTGTACTGAACGACATTATGTTACATTAAAAAAGAACTAAGCCCATGGAACTCTCTCTTAATTCTAGCTCAAGCTTTTCGATTTTAGGTCTGAAGGTTTGCAAGAGAAAGTTTTTTTGTCGTGGAAGGCACACAAAAACAGTAACAGCTGGAGAAAGTTACCGCCTCAGCGATGGTGCTGCCATCACAATAAAATCTGGAAGAGAGGAGCGGAGATGTGGCGCCTAGAGCATGAAACTGGAAAGGACAACAAAAAAAATCTACGGACGGAAAACCCCAACTATGGGATGCTGTGGCAACTCAATCTTGTCATGACGTAACAAAGGTTCACGCTGTGTCGAGGTCACCTTGAAGTGATCTTCAGAATGAATAAGCATCAAGCTCAAGCATGCATCGGTTATTTAATTTCAGACCCACGTATAAATTATACAGCCCATATCGACATACAAAATTCACGGAAGAAAAAACATTTTACGTAAAAAATTAAATTATTTGTCGTGTGGTTTTAATTAAACAACTGCACAACATACGAAGTTTATTTGTTATTTTCATTGTTGCAATTAAATCATGAAAAAACTAGAATTATAGTTGTTTTTTTTTTTTTTTTTTTTATCTATTTTTTTTTTTTTTTTTTTTTTTTACCCCCCAGCAAAAATTAATTAATAATTAATGTACATTTATTTTTCAATATACATACGTATGTATATTGAAAAATATTTGGTGCATCATGATCATTATAGGTATAATTATTTAATATATAATACCATATATATAATACCAAAGGGGCCCCATTTTTTTTTAAAAAGCAAGATATTGAAAATCAAACTACAGCAATCGATTTGTAATGGCCAAAAACATAGGAATCAATATATTCCACACCAAAATCGGCAAATCTCTAGATATTTTATTTTTGGGGCCCTCCTCAGGTCATGCAACATTGCATGACCTGAGGAGGGCCCCAAAAATGAAAAAATTACAGATTTGCCGATTTTGGTGTGAAATATATTGATTCCTAAGTTTTTGACCATTACAAATCGATTGCTGTAGTTAAATTTTCAATATCTTGCTTTTTTTTAAAAAAATGGGGCCCCTTTGGGCCCTATTGAGGAGATTTGGGAAGTCCAAAATGTGATTTTTGAAATTGGTTTCCCAAAAAATACAAAATCTAAAGTTTTCGTTTTTCTAACTGAATTTTTAATTTTTGTTTCATTTTAAAAATGTTTTGACTTTGAAGTGTCCCTAATTAGACCAACATAACAAAACTGGACCAATTTTGAGATTTTGGGCTTTAATCAAAACTCTTTTATCCTGAAATTTAGTTGTTATTCGATTTCTTAATTTTCACTTTCAGTGTCCTTTGTGATCACAAGAGTAAAAAATTACCTCAATTTTTCTGTTTAAGGGGCCCTTTGGGACCTTTAACTTCAAAATAAAAAAAAAAAAAAAAATAGTTTTCATAATTTTGACTTTTTGATTAAGAAATTCCAAAATTTCTAAAAAATCGAATGATAAAATTCGGCGTTATAATCATTTGAATTCTAAAAATAGGCACCGCACGCCACGACTGATATAATAATTTGAGTGTCTTTAAAACCTCAAGGAGTCAGCGTTTTTGTCAAACAATATAAAAACCAATAAAGTGTAAAAAATAGGTAAGAGAAGGTACAACAATTTGGAAAGCTTTTATGATTACATCAAACTTCACGCTTAATAATAATTTAAGAATGTATTACAAGGTTGTGATATAGACTAGTCTTATGGTGATTGCTGATAAAATTGCAAGAAAATAAAATAATATACAATTGAACACATTCAGTTTTACATACTAATAATATCATTTTAATCAAAATTTTGGCTTAATCATTTTAAACGAGCGTGATATATTCCAAAAGTATCGCAGATCGCAAGTTAAATCATTACTTATATATTACTACATAATATATACTTAATATGTGTGTGTGTATATATATATATATATATATATATATATATATATATATATATATATATATATATATATATATATATATATATATATATATATATATATATATATATATATATATATATGACAAAAAAAAAGTGGATATATATGACAACGAAATAATCTTTTAAACGCGTGACATTTACATTTTGCCAATTTGTATAATGGCTATAAATCCAATACTTTTCCTATAAGTTTACAATTATGTTGACAAAATAATAGCATAAATCCATAAAGTATAGTACTTCAGAAGTGTGAAGTGACGTGTTAATTAAATTAAGTTGAAATGTTTAAAGAGGCCTCCATCGCGTGTAGGTATGTCGGCATGGTATGTGCGCATCACATACGCCACATATTCGGCGCAGCGGACAGAACGTAATAATATAACTTTCACCTGAAGATTCTCCTCCTTACGGATATTGGGAGCGGCTATACCGCGGCAGCACCTCGCTGCTCTGATCACACTCATTATATCTATCATCTCGGTCACTTCTTTGAATCAATCAAATCCTTGATCTAACCCAATTTGTTCTCGGTCGGCACGCGTAAGATATTGAGCGCGCTTATAATAATAAACATAAACTTTTTTTTTTTTTTGCTTTGCATACGAAAGCAAAATAAATGATAAAGGTGATTATATATATTCCAAATTTTTAAATAAATTGAATAATAAAATTTAGCGCATGAATATAATTGAATGAGCTGAATTAATTGTTGTAAAAAATTGTTAAAAAAATCGGAATATGTGAAAACACCTCTACCTCTACACAACGTACCATGAAGCAATCTAATAGCACAGTCAGAGTATGTAACATTATTGTATATTATAATATATTTTCCTAATTATCTTTTACTAATTAAAAAGCACTACTGTGACTGCTATTCACATTACGTAAAAGTTGTTAATTGTGACATTGTTTTTAAAAACTTAGCAGTCTTTCAAAACCTTCATGATTTGTAAACCCCATCAATAAGCCTTCTATTAATGTAATAGAGAATGCATGACTTACAAGTTTTGTGTTATTCCTCACATAACTTAATACTAAAACTGCTGATTACTGAATGTTTATTTTATTTCTTTAATCTTCAATTAGGTTCAAGGCAGAAAACAGAAATTAAATTTGGAAATTTTATAAGTATACAATTAAAATAATTTAATTACTTGATTCTACATTGGTTTCAGTCCAACTTTTTGCTTGACTTCTTGCCATGTTTTATCTGCTATCATATTTGCTTGACCAGCTCCTGTGTTGAGAACTTGATGCAGATATTGAGGTTCGCCAAGTAGTTGTTTGAATCGAGTTCTAATTGGATTCAACAAGTTAACTAAAGCATCCGCAACTCGTAATTTAAACTGACCAGTGTCCACACTACTGTGCTCGGCACACACTTCTTCGTGGGATTGTCCGGTACACAGAGACATAAGTTCTACAAGAGTAGCCACACCACGCCGTTCCTCCGGGTCATAAGTAACTTCTGATTTGAAGTCAGTTACCGCTTTTTTACATTTTTCTACAATTACCTCTGGTTCGTCGGTCAAATCAATACGACTGCGCGGGTCTGGGTCTGACTTGGACATCTTTTTTTCAGGATTTCGTAAGCTGCGTAATCGTGCAGTAGAATTCTCTGCAAATAGCATAACCAATAAAATTTATTTTTACCTTGAAAAAAAAATAATCATCTGAATAACTGAAGTATAAACTAAACAATCATATTACTAAAAAACACATTACCAACAAAATGCATGACTTAAATGAATGAAAAGTTTTGCAATTAAATTGCAATTAATTATTAAGTGTATGAATTATCTCAATAATTATAGCATATAACACAGAAACTAACCTTCAATAAGAGCCTTTACATGAGGAAAAGTTTTTCCATATCGATTGTTAAATGTATTTGCTAAATGCTGAGCAAGTTGTAAATGTTGCACCTGATCTTCACCAACAGGTACATGAGTTGCTCTAAAAATTCCAAATTTATTATTATTATTACAGTCAAATTTAACATTTAATTATTTTAGATGATATTATTCTCAGTTAATATCTACTCACTTATACAACAAAATATCAGCACTTTGTAGGACAGGGTACATGAATAACCCTAGAGGAATGTCTTTCAATTTTGCTGATTTTTCTTTATACTGTGGAAGGTGTGCAAGACGGGGCATTGTAGTTAGACAACCAAGGACCCAACTCAGTTCTGCGTGGTGACCAACCTGATAAATAATGAAAATAAAAGAAATTTTGAAATAGTCGCTTAAATAGAAGTGTATATAATATCTCACCATAGATTGCAAGAAGAGAATACTTTTCTCAGGATTAATACCACAAGCAAGTAATGTAGCAGTGCAATGTAATATGTTTTTTGAAAGTTCATTTGGATCCTATAAAAACAGGACAAAAAAAAATAAGGTAGTAAATACCAACATAAAAATACCTCCGCTGTTTTAATAACTTATTATTTGTTTCTCAAATATTTATATTTTTTTAATTATATTATTTTGAAACCCTAAACCATAGAGTAAAATGTATGCAAATGTAATGTATTTAAAATAATAATAATATATTATACATGCTTATTAGTGACAATGATATCAGGTTATAAAGTGCATGATTGACAAAAATACAGAAAACACAGTCACATTATACAGCTTTCAAAAATATTTTCTTTGGCAAATAATAACAAATAAATTAATATGACACTATAACGTATTCAAAGAATATTTGCTTTCGGTCTTTCACAAAATATAACACTAAAAGCGCACTTTTGACTTATATTGTTAGCACATTCAGATGAAAGAAGAAAAAACTGTTTGATATATTATATCACAATTAGAACAGTGCTTATGATCAAGAATCAAGATATGGCCAGTTTTGCAGAGATCTAAATTATACACACTTATAAAGAGTACAGTAGACAATAAAAGCTAAACATATATATTTTAATGTTTTTTATACTACATTACGGTGAAAAGTAAAGTCAACCTATTCTGAAACAATTTTAGACCAAATATATCCTAAAGAAGGCATATATGATACCTTTATGTATGCTTTAATTCAGTTTCTCATATGTACTATACAGTTAAGTCATGTATACTGGCCCTGAAGAAATCTGACTACAGCGTTCATGTCTCTGAATGGTATATATATTGGAAACTGTAACACATTTGTTCAGATTTTTTTGGGGCCACTGTACATATATGTACACTGGCCCCAAATAAATCTGAACAATTGTGTTAAAGTTTCCCATATATATATATATATATATATATATATATATATATATATATATATATATATATATATATATATATATATATATATATATATATATATATATCGATGCCTCCGCGTCAAAAGCGAGCATCTACACTTTCCAGATTTCCGACCAAACGAGTATCTACACTTTCCGAGCAGCACTGTAACCCGACTAGCGGCCATAAGCTTAACATTGCAGATGCTCGGCGGCGGAAAGTGTAGATAGTCGTTATGTCGGAAATCTGGAAAGTGTAGATGCTCGCTTTTGACGCGGAGGCATCGATATATATATATATATATATATATATATATATATATATATATATATATATATATATATATATATATATATATATATATATATATATATATATATATATATATATATATATATATATATATATATATATATATATATATATATACACACACATATCGATCTTGTTGCGAAAAAAAGGCCTATCTCGTTTTTTGTCAGTGGAAGCAAAAGGCCTATCTCGAGCGCCATCTACAGAACGTTTGGGAACGAGATAGGCCTTTTGCTTCCACTGACAAAATACGAGATAGGCCTTTTGCTTCCATTGACAAAATAAGAGATAGGCCTTTTGCTTCCACTGACAAAAAACGAGATAGGCCTTTTTTTTTTTTGCAACAAGATCGATATACACATATAATATCAAGTGTTCCAAATAGAGACCTCGTTGTAGAGTATTTTTGTCTTGCAACCTCGAATCTTACCTGTTCTTTACATAGAGCTCAGAGTTACATGACAAAAAAAAGCATATTTAAGAGGTTTCTATTCGGAAAAACTGATATACTACTAAATGCTTTGGTCAGAATTATTTGGGACCAGTGAACATTGCGTATAAGTATCAGGGGCATATATTTTACATTTGAAAAAAACTGTGTGTTTTTAAAGAATAATAATACTAACATGAAACTCAAAACAAAGTGCAGGTAAGTGCTGGGTTGCCAGCTTTGTGCTTAATTGCGACAGCCTTATGGTTACGGAAACAACATGTAATTTAATGTGTTACATAAAAATATGAAATCTTACATATTGCTGGCCGCGCGTCTAAATGGGGAAAAAGCAATTTTCATGAAGCGCGCGAGTGGTGAATATAAACCTTTCACGGTTGTCGCGAGTGGCGAATGTCATGTGCTGTGAGCATAGCTTATTCGCCACTCGCGGTGGCCGTGAAAGGTGTGTATTCACCACTCGCGCGCTTCATGAAAATTGCTTTTTCCCCATTTAGACGCGCGGGCAGCGATATTAAGTCTTTATATGATTCCATTATATTTGCAGCAGAATAAAATTATGCATTATATATATATATATATATATGTATTGTGGATATAATCGAAATTATGAAACACTCTGACAAGTGATTATTGTTAAAAAATAGTCAGAGGACCATGTCAGTGGGTATGTACCTTTTTTGGCCTCTTAATAAAAATCGATTATTATTATATGTCACATATATATATACATTCATGTATAATTGGATCAATAACATATATGGGCCGCATAGGAAAAACACTCATTTTTGGCAGTTTAAAAATACCAAGCACTATTTTTGAGAGCATTAGTAATTCTGTAAATAGGTTGAATTATGTAGCAGTATTTCAAGTATGTGAGAAAAATAATAATATAAAAAAAATAACCGATTTCTCAAAAAATAAAAAAAGTTTGTCTTATGCTGAGCAATGTTATTATTCTATACATCCAAGCCCAAGCACATTAAATGACATCATGCGCATCGTATACATACAGGTACTGTACAATACATTATGATTCAAATTTGTATGCATAGCATACTATCACACATATGCATACATATCTGGCAGGCTACAATTATCAGCAGATCGTGATTTTTTTTTTTTTTTTTTCTGACAGCGTTGTTTACACTATGATATATCATAGTTTACACTTTAATTCTAATTCTTCTAAATCACATCACAGCTACAGCTCTTTTCAGAAAAACTTATATGTGGTAGGTTTTACTGAACAGATCAAGATGTGGAAATATTGAAATGATCGACCAATGAGAATTGGGCGTATCAATTTATTTGCAACATATCGGTATGATATCTTGCATTTGCATGTCTTTAGACGCCTCCTGTTTACCTCCCCTGAGTCAGGTAGCCAAAACAAACAGGCGGGATGTAAAGCCTAGGACAGCGGTCCTTCTTATCCCTTTTCTTATTGCTTATTGCAGCAATAAGTTTGGACTGTGCTAACTTTATGGACGCTATCCCAGGGGCATAGCGTAAATTGTGATGAGAAAGGACCGCTGTGTTGACTGAGGGGATCAAACAAGAGGTGTCTAAAGACATGCAAATGCAAGATCATGTTGCACGAAAATTGATACGTCCAGTTCTCATTGGTCGATCATTTCAATATTTCCACACCACCACACCTTGCTCTGTTCAGTAAAACCTACCACGTATTAGTTTGTCTGAAAAGAGCTGTATATAGTAGTGCCATTATATGTATGATATGATATAAACATGCAACACCATGATGTAAACATCATAAATGCATACATATTTACCTGAGGTAAAGTAATTGAGTGTAGATCAACAATGCTGTAAATAACATTGTCTCCGCTGTCTTGCAAGTCAACCCATCTTTTAATAGCTCCAAAATAATTTCCTAAATGTAAAGATCCTGTGGGTTGTATGCCCGAAAATATTTTCTTCTGCCAACTTGAAGAGGAAGGTGAAATGTTGGGTGCCTGTAAAGTTTGGGTTAAAATAACCGAGAAACCCAGTAATATTACATTAAAATATTTACTTACATTTGATGAACAGCATCTTTCTACGATACGCACACAACTTCTTCTTATTATCCTAGAATGCAAAGAAAATCTAACAAAACAATCCATCTCCACTCGCAGTGTTTATTTTTTCAGCTGTTTTCAAAAAAACATGTGCGGAAAAGTAGGCGTGGTCTTGAATAGCTGAACAACAAAAAGCGCATTACGAGCGCGGGCGATGGTTCAAACTGGTCCAAACATTAAGAGTTGCGCAACGTCCACAGTAGATGATACAGTAGTTCATCTCCACAGTATATTATACAGTAGTCCATCTCCTATAGCGGGAATGTCAGATCGAATGCGCGCCATAATTCCGACTGGGTGAAGTTGTCAGAACTACACGTAACATTACTTCAAATTACGGCTTCTAGTTCTGTCACCTTCACCCAGTCGGAATTATGGCGCGCATTCGATCTGACATTCCCGCTATAGGAGATGGACTACTGTATAATATACTGTGGTTCATCTCCTATACTGGGAATGTCAGATCAAAAAACGCGCCATAATTCCGACTAGGTGAAGCGGGCTGAACTAAAAGTAACTGAAGTAACGTTACGCGTGTAGTTCAGCCCGCTTCACCCAGTCGGAATTATGGCGCGCATTGATCTGACATTCTCAGTATAGGAGATGGACTACTGTATCATCTACTGTGCGCAACGTCCCTCTTGTCCCCAATGTCTCTCACATGTCTTCCAACCATGATATTATATCATGCTTCCAACTCCAGGCACTTTTTGTAGTCCAACGACACTAGTGACACCGCACGCGACACCTGAACTACAATATTAAGCTTACGAAGCTTTTAGTCACTACTATTGGCGCAGCGTCGTTTCATATTGGACTATGCGCTAGCATAGGGAGTTGGAAGATATGTGAGAGACATTGCAATGTCCCTTACATGTCTTCCAACTCCCTATGCTAAGGCGTCGACTCCAAAATGAGTGACACCGAGAACTATAGAGCCCCGTAAGCTTAACATTGTAGTTCAGGTGTCGCTAAATAGCGCTAATGTTGCATGGACTACAAAAAGTGCTCAGAGTTGGAAGTCGTAATTGATAATTGACATTGCAAAATGCTGTTCAAAACCATGTTCTCTGCACCTAAAATGACGATCAACTTTGGCTATTCAAATGGAATGCGCATTTTTAGGTGCAAGGGAACAGGGTTTACGAACAACACTCATGTCTTCCCAATGTCCCTTACATGTCTCTCGACTCCTTGTATAAATTTGTAGAAAACCATGATTTAAGTTTTTACACTCTAGTGCTGACATGGCAGCTAAAACTATACTATTACTAATACTGCTTTACGAGGTTTGAGATCTTGTTATTGTTGTTACCTGAGCGCAAGAAATTCGAGTGGTTATCTCTGTTTACATCATACATTATCTTGTTTCTGACCTTTAGTCACCCTTATCATAATAGTTCAAATAGCCCCCCAAGGTCCATATAATAAAGAGGTTGAGCGCAGCACAAAAATCGCGCAGTTGGTTTTATTTTGTGATGGATGTACTTGACTATAAGCCAATACGACGCCGTTCACCAGCGTTCACCAGTTACATCACTGATAAGGTGAATAAAAATACACCCGGTGATATGACGTCTTTGGTGAATTCTTTTAAGCTGCGCGACCTTAGCCAAAACTTTTCACGGAGCATCTAACCTGGACCTTGATAGCCCCCAAACGTATCGCAGTGTTCCCTCTAGAGAGGGAAATTTAACTCGTGTCTAAAAAATCAGCCAAGAGTCGGAAGACATGTAAGGCAATATGTCCCTTATTCTATATGTATATTTATATTCCATTTTCTTTGGACATATTCTAAATTTAAACTCTTAAAAAAATATATTTAGTAGAAAAAAAAACATGCAATAAATACAAACAAGTTTCATGAAACAAGTTTATGTATTTTTAAATCGTTGAAACAACATTGATTTTTAACAACTCATTTTGTTTATATTTCATAGATATTGACGGAATTACAATATAGATAAACACACCAGAGAAAAAGCTCGCTGCAAAGGAATGAGATGGTTTATAATTTGTTCTACAAAAATACATGATGTAGTATCGGATGTGCAATTCAGTAACATTTGTGCAAAAACATTGCAGACGGCTTAAATAGTCTTGGACACTATTGATTATCACATAGAAATTAAACAGCAGATTTATACATTGACCAAGTAGCTGATTCAAATAACAACAATAGAAAATATATATCTTACTCAATAAAAAATAAATACAAAGTGATGGCACATTATACTGACAATGTTTTTTTCTGCTGTTTATTTCAATAAATCATTTTTATTCTTTTAACTCAAATTATAAGTTTTTTAATATTTTCTAAATATATTTTTTGTGACCTTCATATTTGGGCAAACTTTATCACATATTGAAGTGAAAATTGTACTAAATTATTATTACATCAATCAGATCGATTCACACACTTAAGAATATCCTCACAATTCACAATAACAAATCAATTTTAGCATTTATCAAACTGATGAAATAACTCAAACGAAATTTTATTAATTGTAGAATAAAAAAAAAATATAAAAAATGCTTAAATATTAATCTACAGTACTATTATATTGGAGGTAGATTATTTTAGCATTAACTTTATATATTAATATGCAAAATTAAGAAAAATAAAACATTATGGTAGGGTTGATACAATAAAAGAAAAGAATAGAGGAAATCAGTAAGGGCCTTACCATAGTGAAGAGAGTCCCATAGTTTGTGGAAAATCTTGCTAAAAAAAACTAACACATTGGATATTTTTTGACACTATAGATAGACTCCAAGACAAAGAGGAGTATGTATGTTTATGTGATTTCATGATTCTTACAGATCCAGAGAGAAACTATGAATTATCATAGAACTGAAAAAGACACACACTCCATTTCTCTTTGAGTTTAGTGCCAAAAGCTATCCAATATGTGTTACTTTTTTTTTATCTATGCTAGCAAGATTTTCACCAAACTATATATAGGAATTTCTTCACTATATGGTAACTATGGTACGGACCTTTCTTGTTTCTTCAATCCTTTTCTTTTGTATTATTAACTATATGAGTTATAAAATATGATACACAATATTTATACATGCAATATGGTAACACAAATTCAGCTTATTTTGTAAATTAACAAATATGTATATTGCCATCATATTATATAATATTAAACACTAAAATAGATTTGTTTGTTGTTATTTTTAAAAATTAAAACACGTCCAAGTAAAAATCCAAAACAAAACAATTAAAATATAACAATTTCCAAATTATATTTTTATAATATCTTAATGAGATTTGTACAGCTAAAAATGACGAAATAAAATGTGCTAAAAAAATAAATTGTGTATATAAAATATAACAATAGTAAATTCTATCCAATATTATAAGATCTAAAAGTTCATAATAAATTTGCTGTTGGACTGAGAATGTCAACAAAATCACTACACAATTTTAAGCACAATCTTCTCTAATATGATAATATTATTTTGTGCAGAAAAATAAATCACATAAAATGCACTAATGCAGACATAACATACAATACAACATTAAAAGCACCATTACTTAGAACATGCAATAATTAAATGCCCCTCTTTTTTATATATATTTTGAGCTCTCTACATATTAGTGTTGGAGGGACTATGATGAACTTGATGGCAAAACTCCAAAGTTTTTACGAAGCTGTTCCAGGAAAACAAAGGTCAAAATTGTGTGTGGTCCTAGACGAACAAATGCAGGTACATAACCCTTAAAACAAAAAAATAAATTAATGTTATTGTACTTTTTCTTTTATTACCTATTTTAATATATATTTTCTCTTTTGTAGACTTCAAATAGCAATGTAATTTAAAACAGGTTTCTTGCCAAAAATGCTAACATTTTCTATCCAATCATTAGCATTGGGTAATTGCTGTACATTTATTTACATTTGTTAAATGTTTTAATAGAATAAAGAGCCAATTCTATTTATTTTATTTATATACTGAGAAGTTAGCCAAAAATAAGGCTATTAAGTGCTCAAACTTTTAACATTGAGTAACCTTTATTGTGGCCTTCCTTTGCATAATTTTTAAATCTTTGAAATTTGTATTTAGTTTACAGTTAAGCGTTTGACCTATTATTTATTAGTAATTATCAGTTAGGTGTTTGAAATATTTATTTATATTTACCTTGAAAAAGCCAAGTGGTCCCAGCTTTCCTGTGTATGTAATTAAATGCCACATGTTCTGAAAAAAGTAAAAAATATATAAATAATAAATGAAAAATTGAATGTGCAATAATTGATAATTAAACGATTTTGCTAGAAAAACATATCGAGGGTGCTCCGCTATAATGTTCTAATTCCACTTGACCTTGAAAAATAAAAAATCGTCAGATTGACCCCAAATTTTGTATTTATCTGTTTCAGGTCATTTGCAGCAAAAAAATATTTTTCAAGGTCAAATGAACTTAGGACATTATAGTGGAGCACCCTCGATATATATTAGGAAACATCGGAGAACGGGAGATAGTGTAAGATCACACTATCTCCCATCCCCCCTTATATATTGTGTATATCGTTGCCTTAGAGCACAAACCGTGTATCTGCAAAAGCAACAAAGTTCAAAACAACATACAATAAGATAAGATTTTCAATTTAGCTGCTTTTGTCGATATACGGCAATAATATATAAGGATAATACTAAGACGACAATATGTTAAACTTAAAAGAGTTCAATCACATACCCTAAATTCCCCTGGCTTGGCATTCATGGCACGAGTTTTCAGCACATCCAATGGTTGAGTCATCGTTGTTGCTACTGCACCCTACAAATTCACAAAATTAAATTTAATAATATTTAATCATTTTTATCTAAAAAATGCAGTTACTTATACTTACAGCAGTAAGACTGGATACAAAATGAGTGATTATATTGTCTTCAAAGTATTTTGTGGAAAGTAAAAATATTTTGACTTGATCATAGAATGAGAGTTGACCAACTGTCATCAGTACAGCTCGACTTGTAGCAGTTGAAGCACCAGCAAATAATCTTGTCAAACCTTCTTCTTTGTATACTCTCCAAAGACCATCAAATGCATGTTTGTAACTGTAATATAAATTACATGCATTTTTAGTTAACTATTTTAAATAAGTCAACTGCCCAATATATATTGTGAAATATTTAATTTCTTAAAGATATTTAAATTCAAAATATTACGTTGTAGACTTACTTGCGTCTAGACTCGGTAGGCAGTTTAATATCATTCTGCATTCGTACGTTGATCATGTCAGCTGGAGTGCCTATAAATCCTCCACATGCTCCAGCTACTGCTGCTATTCCCACACGTTGGTAAAATGGAATGCTTTCTCCACTAGGAGATACTGCTTGTTTTGAAACCTAAAAACAAATATTGAATATGTATAAAGTTAAATCTCCAACAGTAAAATAATAATAATAAAAAACTTGCAAGGTTATGAAACAATTTTTTCTTGGAGAAAAGAAAGAAAAAACTTAAAGGTAAGTAAAAGATAGCATCAAGCTGTGTTTTTAAATTTTATTTATTAAAGTACCCTTTCCCCTGCATAATATACTATTTTCTGTTCATTTAAATTTATTGATTTCATGAGGAAAAAACTACTCCTAAAGCAACTGTAGTTTAAATACTTTTAGTAACTGTACCTCATAAATTCCAAATCGAACAGTGGAATATGAAAGTTGTCGGCAAAGAGAGGCGGAAAGCCCATTGTATAATGCTAACACGCCCTGCTGCTTCACTATATTAACTGTGAGACGTCCTATTGACAACTTGCCCTCTTGCTGGGTTTGAAGATGCACCTGTAGAGGAACAAAATAAAATATTAGTTTTCAGACACACTACATAATTATTAGTTACGTATTATTATTTTAAAATGGCAATAAAATTTTTTGATGGTATAATACATAGACATATTAGGATTGGGATATAGTAATGAGCACTGACAGGGATGACGTGGTATAGAAAAAATTCTAACCCAGCAGGCCAAAAAGAAATGTTCAAGCATATTATGTACTAGTGAATCATATTGCTCTGTAGAAGCTCACTTTCTACGGACACATAGACATAGTACCACACATATGACCACAAGGGCGTGGACATTTTTAACAAAATCCTAAACCCAAACCTTTTATCCCAATTACCTTACCCAATTAAACAATTATAGAAAACAAAAGCAATGCTTCAAATCGATGGTGGCGATGTGAGCTGCACTAAAGCTCCACAGCCAAAACAATAGGCTAATTAGTTTAATAATTAGCCTTGTACAACCAACCAACCAACGGAGCAATATGAGCTACAAATTTTTCTCTACCACAGCATCCCTGTCAGCAGTGCTCATTACTATCTCCCACTCCCCCAAATTATCCTAATCTATCAATGTGTCAAATCTTTTAATTATCAATCATCACAGTCTATTTTCCCTTAATATTTATTATTTAAAATGAATATTTTGAGCGCCCCCCCCCCTCCTCAATTACAATTTATCACCCCCACCTCCTCTACAAAAATATTAATTACTTTGACAGATGAAAGCTTTAAAACTAGATAAGAACATAATTATATATAACTGTGTACTCTAATTATAGTTTGTTATCAACCAGATTGAACCTAGGGACTTTTACAGCATGTCTTAATCCAATAAAATATCATATCAAAATACTTTTATTATGAAATGGGCTTATATATATTTGAATTGCAAAAATTATTCTGTGGGTTATTAAAATTTCAATGTAGGTACTTGGCATTGTAATTGTGCTTAATTAAAGAGAGGCTGTTATGCTTGTTTATATAGTTATGATGTATTTATATGTTATTTAGTCACTTGATGTTCACATACTGAACTGTATATAATAATTGTTTTTATCATATATGGACATAAGCAGTAACAACTGGTTTAAAAAAAAGCATATAATCACAAAAAAGATAGCCTTTTCTCATGAGGGACTCTTCTTACACATAGACCAAAAAATAACAATAATAATAAATAATAATAGCAAAACAAACTTAAAATTTTATTCTTGCAATGTTATTGATGCAATGAGTTAATTTCAAAACTTTAGTCCAATAAAAGAGGCATAGAGTACATATACTGCACATAAAAAAATAAGGATAATAACTTCTTTTTTTTTTTCAGGAATATATAAATACATAGCAAAATACACTTTGCATTATGGACTTTATAAGGCGTGGGAAATAAATGTCCCACTTTCATTTAAAGGGACAAAATTTACATGAATGCATATACATATGAAAAAAATATATATATATATATATATTATATTTTACCTTTAAAAGATCTAAGGGGTGTGTGCAGCAAGCAGCCCCTGCAGATGCTACCCCTCCAAAATACCATCGTGATAAGCGTTTTTGTGAATCGCCCATATTCTTTTACTGTGGAACAAATTATGCATGTATTTTTTTACATCACTTTTATATGTATTATATAAAAAACATTTAAAACAAACAAATTATACATACACACAGTATAACATATTTTATAATGTTTTTTTATCTACATAATAATATATTATATGTGTACATATATATCACTACATAACAATATACACTATAGCTAAACTGAATGTTTCTTTGAAGAATTAAATTGCAAAAGTATAATTGTTATGCATACAGTATATATATCATATACAGTATGATGTTTACATTACTAAAGAAATTATTATTCAATAGTGTTAAAGAAAATTATGTGTAAAATTTAACCACATTATTTAATTATAATGTACATTATATAATTATTATATATATACAAGCTGTAAAAATAAGTGTAAAAGAAATTATCATTAATACATTATATGATCATGATGCGCCGAATAACAGTACGTAGATGTACACATCATGCAGATATACTATAGTATGTATGTATGTATGTATATGTACATATATAATATAGTATTTATATACTATATAATGTATCATAGATCGCACATAGTATATGTACCGAAATGAAATGAATAACCTGCAATTTTAGTGATGCTTTTCAGTCTATAGTTGTGCAGGTTTTTCATTTCCTTGCGGTACATACATGTTTTATTATGAATTATAAATGATTTCATATGTATTGATTTTAATTATTTCCACTTACCCTTTGTGCTCTTCTTATTTTGTTAGGCTCCTAAGTTATATATTACTAATGTTAATGTTCAGGCGCCGGTCTGTATTTTATGGACTATCTAATAACTCAAGTGTTCAAAGTACACAAATTTTTTTGTTGTTGTGAATTGTGAAGCAATAAAGCGTGTAAGCTTTACAGAGAAAGCTATAAAATCAGCGTTTAGCAAGTTATGTATTTAACTTAAATGTGCTAAATAAGTTCTAATTTTTATGTCACGATCTTTTCACAAACATGTTCCTCGTAACTTGTGCTAAAGCACGAATGAATTAAATAATCTGTGCAAGCAAAAAAGAGCAAGAGATCTAAATGCGGGCTGCAAGGTCACAGCTGTGACTGACTGAAGACGTCAAAGTACACACCCTCTTACTCTATATATATATAGTCAAACTTACGTATATTTAGCAAGGTGACCTTGATATATGAATACTTCGGTTACGCCCCCTTTTACTATATCACTCCTAACAGATATGATATGCAACACTTCTTACTCAAGTAATTTTTCATATTTATATTACTTATATACTCTGTATGCTTTATTTAATTAACTATAATATTAGTATTAGTAACTAGTATTATTATTTTAATACTTATATAATTAATTATACTTTTATTTACTATATTTAGGTATATAAATTTTATAAAGCACACTGTACATAATATGAAATTTGCTATAGTGAAATAAATCTATATACGCAGTATAATATAATTAAATTAATTTATAGATACTAAATAATTTACTAAAAAATTAAATATGTGCTGTGATATGAAGGCAAAGAAATATATCACAGAGGAAACACTTAAAGGTATAGAACACCTTGTTCAAAAAAGTTGTGTAATATCCTAACAAACCTAAATATCAACGTTGATTTGCCCGGAGTCATTGATTTCAGATTTATATTCCATTCACAAAATGACACTGGCGGTCACTGACGTCACAGCTCGCTTAATTGTTTTACGCGCGCATAAACCGGGCGAGCTGCGACGTCAGTGACCGCCAGTGTCATTTTGTGAATGGAATATAAATCTGAAATCAATGACTCCGGCCAAATCAACGTTGATATTTAGGTTTGTTAGGATACAGTATTACACAACTTTTTTGTTCAAGGTGTTCTACGCCTTTAATATTTTAATATATAGGTACTATATAATTGAAACAAGCATTATAATATAATATTAAATTTGAAGTGTACGTTATATATGCCTTGATAATTTTCATATATTTATGTTGTACTATAGGTGTAAACATTAAAATAAAATATATTGTTAAAATCCATCCCATCACCCATAGAAATTAAAAATCTTCATCAAAAGGGTAAAATTATCAAGATATATTGCTTACCTGCTTTAAATGTTGGTTGATAAAATAGATTACTGTATGTATTATGTAACTCACATGTGAACTTGACAAACACCACTAGATATTGCAATTTTTAACACCAAACTAATCTTTAATTATATTGGAAAATGATTATTTAAATTCTTATGCATTTAATATCAAATTTATTTTACATTTTCATTTTTAAAAAAGTAATAATAAAAATGGTCTTCATTTCATCACTGCCTATGAAAACTGTTTGCATCAAATATATTCATTCAAAAAAGTGTTCCTGTGGCGATGTTTCGAAGATAAAACATCCACTGAATTGATGGGGGTTTGGTTAAAGGCACTGGCTTTGTAGCGAGCTCAATTACTTGGCCCAATGGTGCTCGCACATGACGCATCTCAAGAACCAAATCTTTAGAGTCTCTCGATTTTGAAGGTATTAAATGCATGGATACATTCACTGAAAAAAACAAAAGAAAAAGTTAAGCAATTAGTATTTTTTTTTTTTTTTTTTTTTTTATTCAGCCTTCTTTTTGAACTAGCATATTTAAAATTTATGAAAGAATTCTAAAAAATATAGAGGTTGTGACACCTAAATAAAGCTATTAAATATAAGTTTGGTGATAATCTTGCTAGCACAGATATAAAAAACAGACACATTGGAAATATTTCAGCAATAAACTCCAAGAGAGATGGAGTGTGTTAGGCCTTGATCAGTACTTACAGACTCAGTGAAAAACTATGAATCTGTCTTATTCAAAGTTTCTCTCTGAGTCTGTAAGGACTGGTGAAAGCATAACATTGGTAAGGCCCTTGCTGGTTCCTCCTGTCCTTTTCTTTTGATTTCAAGTATTTATTAAAAATTTTGGTGGCATGCTATTTAAACCAGATTAATTGCATTTTTCTTTTTGAGCCACGCATTTAAAAATTAACAACAATAACAATTGACTAATTTGTCACACCATTCTTTGCATAGAAAAATACAATGCCCCCCAATATTTTTACTCCTTACCTGCGTCTTGCTTTTAAAACTACATGTGCCATTACCACATAAATACTGGATGCAAAAATTTAACAATGAAGAAATCTACAATTTCCCTAGCAAGTAACCAACATAAATTTTACATTTTTTTTTTCTTTTGTAAATTCGAACTCAGTACTGTACTCATAACTGTAGCTTCCTTAATAGTTTCATAATAGCTTCTTTACAATGTTGTTGCTTTTTAACCATAATACTTAATACTATATTATTATGTCATCTTAATAGATTTTAGAGATTGAGAATTCGCAAATGAACTATGGCAGGTAATTCTAGTTACATGATATAATGTAGAATATATTTTTACTTACAGCAGATTGCTTTGCAGCCTAAGAGCCACATGATGAATGCCAGCAAGGGAAATGATTGAATATGAGACCTCATCCTGAACAACAACCCTTCAATAGCAAGGAACAACAGACGTAACTGCAAATAAATAAATTGTTGTTAAAATCACAGCTTATTTAATATTCCATGTAAAAAAGAAATAATAATTTACGATCAAACTTACTGTGGTAAAAACTCCATAGTAAACTATAGTAGTAGGCAAAAGGAATAGTAATACAGTGAATGCCAAAACTCCAGCAAACAATTGACTAGGTCGATAATCACAGCTGTCTACACTTTGTCTTAGAGGATTCCACTTCCTTCCAAGGAAGAGTCGCCATAATGCAACCAGACCTTTGATTTGAAGTGAAAATAATCTGAAATTGCATAAAAAATTTAATATATGTGATATTTTCAACCTTTGCAAAATTATGGAAAATAAACAATAACGGTTACGTTGGTGATATAAAAGAAAAAGGATAGAGGAAACCAGCAAGTGCCTTACCATAGTGAAGAGAGTCCCAGGGTTTGATGAAAGCCTTGCTAGCACTGCGATAAAAACCTAGCACATATTTGATATTTTTCAACACATAACTTTAAGGGAAAGCAGAGTACTGTATTATCTATATTTTATTTGTGAGCTAGCACGATTGTCATCAAACTATGGGACTGCTGGTTTTCTCTATTACTTTCTTTTATTTTCATACAACTTTTTTGTTAAATATATGCTACAAAAAGTCTCAAATTACCTGGCAGCATAAACGTAAATACAATAGGCGTGAAAGCTTGCAAGAGCTAAGAGATCCGACACGATTGCTAAATGAGTGGTTATGCCAAAGAGTCCCAGCCACTCAAACGCATGACAAGCTAGGACTAGCAATGGTTGGCACTGATCTGGAAATTAAAAACAGCATAATTATTATTTATTATAGTCATGTCATTATATGCTATATGTCTTTTATATATTTTGTTAATTTGTTTTTTGATAATTGTATACTGTAATTAGATTTAAAATCATTACACATTATAATTAATACACACCTAGAAAAACCCACCACAGGTTTGTGTTATACATGAAGAATCGTCCTAATGCAATGTTAAATGGTAAATTTAATTTGAGACCACCCGGAGATCCCATTAAAAATGACAGTAAGGATCGCAGCAGGACTACTCCTTCCTGTAGAGAAAAATACATATAAATTTATTAAAGTGTGTGTATATGCACACACCATCCATGTGTAATGCACTTTTAAAAATAAGAATAAAACAATATTACATGAAATATATGAAATCAACACACAAAATAAAAGTTCAACTTACATCCGTGGCTTCAACTACAGAGCTGACTAAAATTTGGGCACTGGTAATGCCAAGAAGCCACCTCAGTAACATAACACCAAGTATGGAATCAATTAATGTAGCTAATAAATGATTACCAGCAGCTACATTGAAGGAACCATCATGTTTTTTAAAGTTAGTAACTGCCCAAGTTACTCCACCGATCAGTTTCTTGAAATGGTTAACTGCCACTGAAAAACTGAGTAAGTTACAACATTTACCTCCAAATTGAAACATTTCTGAATAAACTATTATAACATTTATAGATGTCACACTGTAAATGATTTCATATTAGAGTTAAATTAAACACAAAAGTTAGAAATTAAGTTCGGCACAATAACAAGAAGTGATCAAAACATTACATTTCTACAAGTTTAAATTTGTTTTATTACATCAGCTGGTTCAGGTTTCTTATCCATCTGCTAGATGGCAGCACGGCAGCACAGAGAAAAAAAAATTAAGGAGGGAAAAAGTTTTGAAAGTTTTTGCCGAGTTTTTGTGCGAGCGCAAAAACACAAAACAGAAACGATGAATAAAAAAAATGTGATAAAAAAAGATCATAAAAGTCGATTAAAATAAAAATTAAATTGGCATCGAATTGTAAATTGTTAGCTTCTTACATTCTTATTCTTTTTTGCTCCTTGATAATTAATTTTAGTTATAATTATATATAATCGGGCGGGCAAACCACTACAACTTGTAGTGGTTTGCCCGACATGATATGAACTACAACAACAACAACTTTTACAGCGGTTTTCTGTAAATAAAAGGTTTCATACACTCAAACATTCCACAAGTCCACCATCTTCAATGTCACAAATCTGATGAATATAAAGAACATTTACAGATAGAAAGTACAATGGGGAAATTTAGTTTTGACGTAAAAAAAAAATAAAAATAATAATATATATAATTAATAATAACATAACCTGCCGTCGGAGCGGAAATTATCCTCGGATCTCTTTATATATTTTATGTAATGCAATAATTTTATAAAAAATAGATTAACATATTCAAAATTTTATTCTTGCGTCGTTTTTTGATAAAAGAAAATAGAGGGGGTTTTAGCGAGAAAAGAAACACTGTCAGTGCCCAATAATAGTAATGGGCTATCATTATAGACGATTTTATTTTGTGTTCTTGTCTGCATTCAACATGCTTTCTTATGGGGAAATGACGTAGCTATAACTCGAGTTAGTAATTTTTCACAATGCTGAAATTTTTACTGGAGCTTTTATACGGTAGTAAATCATAAATTAGAAATTTGATAACATGATGACTATTTAAGTGTGACGAATATGGTACTTTTTAACAGCGATTCTGTAAATAAAGGTTTATATATATACAATAAAACAATCTATAGTCATAAAAATCATAACTTATATAGAATGAAATATATTAAATATGTATTAAATTTTAAACATAATTAAAATATAATGATATAATCAAAATTATTATTCTAAAAAAAAAATAATATTAATAATACTAATTTATAATACATAGGCCTATATTTAATATTATACTCAGATTATAATCTAGATTCTGTACCTACCTAGTCACTATGCGTAGGTACCTAGCCTAACATTACGAACTGTATAAATTACTAATAAATATTTGTATATTTAAAAAATACTTAATTTTTAAATGCTTTTGGTTTATTAAATTATATTTGTACTGAAATTATAATTTTTGTATGGCTTTTATATATTATCCATAGAGTATATTATACACATGTACAGCAATCCACTCTTTGGATTTATCCATAAATCCAAAGTGTGGATGTAAGTTAAAAAAGTTATATACTAAACATGCAATAATAATAATAATAACAATTTAAAAAAATGTAAATGTGTTTATTTAGAGATTGATACTTTCAAATTCATCATGCACCTTTCTTTTATGTTTATCGTATTTTTTATGTTTCGCTTCAACACGAGCTACATGTTCTCTGAAGCCAGGATTATATAAGGACCATGAAAAGAATATGTACGTAATTTGTAATTATATGTGTTTCAAAAAAAAAAAAAAAATGTACGCAAAAAAAGTCTCGTTTCCACTAGAAATTCAAGAATATTATCTTGTTTTATCAACAGAACTGTATCTTCTCTCGCATGCGTTTATTTGTTTCTTTTATAAAGCTTGAGTATTTTGCGAAAATTTTGAACAATCTGCTTTATATAGGGGGAAAAAACTTTTTTGTTGCATTTTTGCAAACTTGGTGATCAATTAAATTAATTGCTCAGTGCTTTTCTTATGGAAAAACAAACTTTATAACTAATAAGTTATTGCAACAACGCAAAACAATCTGATTTGAATCGATTAATGATTACCCATAATAAATACCATACCTTTTACCATTGAACATAGATCGAAAGCCTACATTATTCTTTATTATGGCTTATGGCATTAATATTATGGACCGTCATGAATAAAAAAAATTTATGACATAGAATATGTGACAAATAAAATTATTATTTGAAGTATTTTTTCCACTTTCATATTCTTTTCGCGTCAAGATGAAGCTACTACACTTTACAAATTTCCGAAGAATGAACGATCTACACTTTACAAATTCGCGGCTACCTGAAGCATCTGCTATATAAAACAGGTAGGAAAAGCTCCAGGTAGCCGCAAATTTGTAAAGTGTAGATCGTTCATTCTTAGGAAATTTGTAAAGTGTAGTAGCTTCATCTTGACGCGAGAACATATATATATTATATAATATATATACAGGCTCGGACTGGCCATAAGAGCAAGTCCGCAATTGCGGACGTGGCCCCCCTGTTTGGAGGCCCCTAAGGCCCAAAAAGGGGCGTAACTAGGGTGTTACGCCCCCTATGTGGCCCCTAAAGAGGGTGTTACACCCCTTTTGCGGACAAGGCCCCTTGATTGCCAGTCCGACCCTGTATATATATATATATATATATATATATGCAGGGTGTTTATTTAAAATTTTACTTTTTCAGAAGCGTTTTTTAATATGAAGTTTATTGACAAATTAGACTTATTATATAGAGTACTCTATTATTATACATCAAATTAAAGCTTAAGTTTTGACATTTTTTTTTTCTGTTTTTAAAAATGTGATTTGTCGATTTTTCTTTTGACTAGATGCAAAACAATACGAAGAGCGATTTTTTCGAAAAACAGACGTTAGCAAACTGCGTTTTCCTAAAAAAAATAAAAAATGTCTTATTAATTTTTTTTCTTAGTTAAAAGTGATGATAAGCAAATGACATTAAAGTTTCTCCATGTGGGAACCATTTGTAGCCCGGCAGTTGTCAAGTCGAAACTGCAGTTCGAGCCACACGCGTTGCGGAGCATCTAAGCCGTGATGGACTCGATTGCATCAGTAATCCTGATGGCGTCGCTTCAACTCTGGGATATCTTGCACTGGAGTCTTAAACACTTTGTCTTTGACGTCCCACAAGAAAAAATAATGTGGGGTGAGGTCTTGTGATCTTGATGCCCAAGCTGTGGGTCCATCTCAGCCAATCCAGCCTTTGTTTACATCGAAATCTGGCGCAATTGAGAGTTTTTTCCTTCAAAAATGAGCTCTTACGCCACTTACTGATTAAAATGAAAACCACTCGACATAACTCTTTTTTGCAAAAAAAATTAAAAATGTCAAAATTTGTGATTTAATTTGATATACAACAAGTTGCAATTGTAAAAAAAAAAATCGTAGTGAAATCAGCCTCTAAAATAGTAAAAATTTAAAAAACCACCCTGTATATATATATTTATATATATATATATATATATATATATATATATATATATATATATATATATATATATATATATATATATATATATATATATATATATATATATATATATATTATAATTTAATTAATTTTACATTGCCTGTTATTTATGTTGTATGAAAAATTGATCCCTTTCGCAGTAACAATAAAAAATCCTTACCTGCATGTATAATTATTTTAATACTTATTCTACACCAGTGTTGATTGATTGATTTTATTGGGCGGACAAACTGCGACTTTACCAAAAATATTCCAAATAGCGCCTACAAGAGAGATGAGATTTGATTAGCGTATTATTATGGACTGATTACGTACCAACTCGTTCAGAATCTTTTTTTTTTTTTTTTTTTTTTTTTTTTTTTTTTTTTTTTGCCAAGCCCATAGAATAATTTGTCTATAGGGACCAGTAATTCTTTTAACAAGAATCATAAAAGCATATTATAATTAAAATATCATTAGCATTTTATATGACATTGAACTTGTCCAGCATTTCCTGTCAACTTCTTATAAAAAAATGTATTCATTAGCAATTGCATATCGTTACAAATTTAAATTGTTTAGAAAATTAAAACCATATATTTAATTTTAAAAACTTTGAAACATTTTTATCGTATAATGATCCTTAAATTTAATTTTCACTATCAAAATTCACGACTTGTGTTGGATTTTTTTTTTTTTTTTTTTTTTTTTTTTTTTTTTTTTTTGCGATCAAATTGTTTAATTAATTCTTGTGTGATGTAAAAATGAATTTGATCACTTATAATTTTGCAACTATTAAACAAACAAAAATCTAAAATGCAAATCGTGAATTGGCAAATATTATTTAGTATTTTTGATTAAACACTAAATTTAGCACTAAAATAAAATATTATATCTTTTTTATACATGGTATCTTTTCTTTGTTTTTAAGGTGAATGGTGCGGCATCCACATTTAAAACAACGCAATAAATAATTAAAATTTGACGACAAAACAAAAATCTTCAAGACTGAAATTTACATAACTCATTGCTTATGTTAAGAATAATTAAGTTTCTGTGAAAATTAGTTTTATTATATATATATTTTTTTTTTTTTTACATAAGCGTATATTATATATTTTGTTCTAAAATTTTATAATTTTTAATTGTTACTTCATATTAAATAATTGTCAAATAATGAAATTAAAGTAATGAAGTCACTATTGGATCTCTTCACTGTTTGCATCTTGTTTTCATTGTCCATAGTATATAAAATTAACTATCACAGCATGCTGATTGTCTTATGGTTCCACTTGATCTAATATTATATAAAAGGTTATTAAATTATATTAATTTAATTATGTTTAATATGAACCTATTGTTTTAAATTCATAAATGCTTTATAGCAAGTGCTTTTTTTTTTTTTTTTTTTTTTTTTTTGCACCTACAATATGATCAACAGTTTATTGTCTTCTTACGGTATTGGATCTTGGAATGTATATTACAATTCATTTCCAATTAAAATAGGTATATATACAGATTACTGATGAGAGAGGAAAAAAAGGGGGGAGAAGCATTGTATTGTATTTTTTGTTTTAATTTAAAAGAGTTCAATCAAGTTTCAAGACTCATTTGCTGCTTTTATAATGTAACGTTAAAGCCATAGACCACTTAAAACAACTTGTGCTTTTTAATTAATAAACACGAAATCGGAACTTCAAAACGGATGACAATTTTTACCAGAATGTTAATGTAGCCCCACGGGATAGTGTGAAAAAACTGTAAAGTATGCAATTTGCGTGAAAATTCATGTTTATGACGTCAGAAACATGCAAAATTTAGTATGAAAATGTTGTGCAAATTGCATAAATTGAATTTTCTGATCACTGCTACGGGGCTACTGTTGGGTTTTGAGACAAACTAATGTTATCTATGTAAATCCCAATTTTTTTGTGATATAAATGCTTATGTTTTTCTCTGGTCTATTCCTTTAAGGAAAATTTAGTCTAGCATATTGTTGTGGTGCACTGTGATTGATACCATTATGTAACCTCTACTCAAACCTAATTAATATAATACCTAACCTTTATAATTGCAAAAAGTAAATCATACCATACATAATAATAAATCTTAAGATTTCAACATTTTTATGATATATGATAATTAAAAACTCAATATCTATTTTATTATTACGAAATCATTTTCTCTCTCTCTCTCTCTCTCTCTCTCTCTCTCTCTCTCTCGTTATTAACTCCCACTTTGCATATTTTTTATTATTATTGAATTTACCGTTAAAGTAACAAGAAAAAAGTCACCATTTCCATATACATATCAAATTGATATTATTTTGCGGTTATTGCTCTCTTTTTTTCATTCCTCCCTAACACCTATGGATGGTAATGAAGCTCCTAAGATGTTTCTCTTGCCGGGTTGTTGATCTCTTGGCATGAAGCACCAAGCACCACCCCACGAACAACCGCAGCAAGCAAGGCTCGGGTATTATATCAGCCCCCGCGACATCTCATATATGGGCAGGACAGGCTGAGGCTTGCTGAGTGTCCGCCTGTGTGTTTGCCCCGACCTTGGGACTCCGCAGCTCGCTCACCCATGCACAAAACCACGCCCGAGTCGAGCAACGACAAGAGAGATGTGCGAGCTCAGGACTGCAAGAGAGGATTTTCTTTCGACTTCCTTCAACCCTCGCTTTGGTGTGTCTTGTTATGATGTTGATCCACACCCAATATTTAATCTTAAAACTTTTAATACAAAAGACTAAATTAAGAAAACAATGAACTTGAGCGTGCATGAAAAATTATATTACTATTTTATATGCTGCATAAATATAAATTTGTATGGACTTGTGATTTGATTATATGGGTACTTCAAAAATAATATGAACTATGGGTATTTTAATTTTAGTATGTTAAATAATTTAACTGGCAGGAAAATAGGATTGAAGTAAAAAGAGGATTTTTTTAACACACTATATCGCGTTTTCTAACCATGAGCTGCATCTCTTAGTATTTAAGTTATATATACGCAACAAAAAATTATTATATGAATGTAAATTGGCGTAAGCTGACGCCTTTACAATGAAATCAAATATACAAGATCCGGGAGAGCAAATAAATGTTCAAGGCAACTAAATTTTATTGATTTTAAATTTTAGAAATATAATGTGGATAAATATAAGGAAATAAATAAAGTGATAGATTAACAACGGAGAAGATTTTTTTCTTCTCATAATTACTTAAGTGACGTATTAAAATAATTTGTTTTTCCAATATACTTTTGATTGACACAGTGTATTTTAATCTCGATGTCCTTCTACAAAAGTAATGTGTAGGAATCAAATATGGAGATCACAAATAATTCAAGTAGAATGATATGAGCAAAATATAAAATTTTAAATATTATTAAACTACTTACATAAATTAAATAATATTAGTTGTATTGTAATGCACGATTTTCAATAGATCACGCTAGTTGTATAATATATAATGTGTGTGTGTTGAGTTATTTTGGTGAAGTCATGCAGTATTATATAATATAATAGAATGGTCGGATCATGTAATAAAATTACGTGCGTGATATTCACACTTTCATAACATAAAAATATTGTAGTTGTTACAATATAAATAACTGACCGATGGCCAGTTATATTGTGATTATATACTTTACCATTTAAATCCATTGCAATGTTTGTTTTTTTTTTTTTTTTTTTTTTTTTTTCATATAAGAATAGATTGAAAATTAGCACGAGTTTTTGAATGGTAAATATATTATCTCAATCGTGTTTACAGTACAGTACATACAGTACTGTATACTCCGTAGAGGAGAGCGATATTATGCAGTTTAGGCCTATAATATGATTTATGTTCAAAAATCAAAATAAATTCTTTACCTATACCTATCTTTGGTATCTCTAATTATATCTGCAGTATTCTGTACGTATATTTGTTTTGATTGTTATATACATTGCGTAATAATAAAACATTTTAAATTATATTTTAAATAAATTATTAAAGATACTACATGCACATTATATATGCAATGTCACGATTTGTTTTAAATTGTTTCTATGTAAAAATTTGCTTTGCGACAATTTAAATAATATTATATATAACCGCATTTGCATCGTTATTTCAGCATAAAAAAAAGAAAAGAAAAACGTAATTTTAAATCTTGAAGTAGAAAATTTTAAAAAGAACATGGCTTTTGCTGTTGTTTCAACTTTCAACTAAAGTAATCTATATCAGTAAAATTTTCGTAAGATAGTTGCCAAGATTATGAAGAAAAAGGTAAAACTTACAACGAGATGTGTTTATTTTCTTATTCTCTAAAAAAAAACATCCTTAAAAGGTATGTTATTAAAGCAAAAATATAAAAACATAAAGCAGCGCTGGATACTTTTTATTATTATTTTATTTTAAAATTTTCAGCACGTTATCACAGTAAAATTTTATAGAACAAAATATAGTGACTATATACTTATTAAAGTATTTAAACCATCCCATAATTTTATTGTTATGAAGTGAAACAGAAGGTTTTGATTGGTGCGTAGGCGGTGAGCTGATTGATTGATTTGAAGCAAAAATGGTCATATATATATAAATTCAATGAAGAACTATAATTAATGATGATGTACAAAATTATCAAATTAAATATTAAAAAACTAGGAAGTATCTAGTAGTGTAACACAATAACAAGATATATGATAATTTGCATAATATTTATAACAATAAGTTAACGTAGGTTGGATAGACGTGCAAAGTACGAGGAAGTGCAAAATTTCATGGGCTGCGTGTGCAGGTACCACGGTCAAGGTTAATTCAAACACAGCGCGTAGGATCTTATAACGAGATTCACGTATACTCGAGATGAACACGTGACTCTTAATATACTCGTTGTGTACCATCAAGCCTTAATTTTTATGACAATGAGCATCTTTGGAGTCAGCATTAAATTTATATCACATCAACTCTATGGAGTGTGGATCAAAACTGTCAGTGAAATAAAAAATATGAATTATTATATTTAAATATTAATTATATTTTCTTTTCTTGTGATTAATTTTTTAATATTTCATGTCAATTTCTTTTAGCACTGTTTACAAATTAAAAGTGGCAAAGTGATTTAAACTTATCTGATTTTCCTGCAAAATATACAAAGATCAGATCAGGATTGATAAATTGATTAAAATGTCAAAATTTCCGAATATACAAAAAATATTTGATTTGTTGTATATAGGTAATCATTCAAAATGCAAATTATAGTAAATTCCACCAATCTCATTCTTTTTTTTTTTTTTTTTTTTTTTTTTTTTTTTTCGTATTGGTTTTATTATGCTAAATAAGTTAGTAAGAAAATATTTCATTATTAAATTTATAAGTTTTTTATGCTTTTCTTATCGAATACGTTTCACGTATAATTAAGTGTATAATAATCGTATCTAAAAGTAATTATAAATAATTACAAAACAGACAGTTTTTCAAAGCTATATAATAGTACTGCTGTATGTATATAATATATGTTATGCTAATTTTTACTATAAGCATGAAAATGTTGTAAATTAAATTTATTTGAGTACTTGCTAAATTAGGGTATAGGAATCTTATATCATATCATATAATATGTTATGCAATCTTTATTTTTAGTTATGCATATTTTATAACTAGGAAAAGGTATACAGAACATACGTCATTAATTTTATTATTATATTACAGCCACAGTAAACGAAAGCTCTAGAAAAAAAGAGGTTATTGAAATGGAGAGTACATATTGCATGTAAACGTAATGTAATAATATGAAAGAGCTCCGGTTATTTAGTGCTTTTATATTAAATTATATATATATATATATATATATATATATATATATATATATATATATATATATATGAGCGGGAGAGAGAGAGAGAGAGAGCCTAAATGCATGATGTTGAGTTTACCGAACATGTCATAAAAAATAATCATTGTATTATTTTCTAATGGTATCGTATTTTTCCTGCATTTAAATTAACTGTATATAAATATAGATGTATAGATATATATGTGTATATATATATATATAGATGTCATATTATTATTTTAGAAATGGACATAAAATAAAAATTAAATATGGATTAGTTTTTTATTTCTTCTAGTAAGCAATATAGTATGAAGTTATTTAGCCTTTAATATTTTTGCAGCAAGTTCTTTTATAAATATTAAATATACTAGAGACTATGTAACGAGATATCCTCCTAGACATACAAATAGAATATGAACTATTATGTTCGTTTGTGTTGAAATAGTTTAAAATATAATAATAAAAAATAAAAATTTAAAGATTACGAAACAACAGTATCATAATATATAGTTCAGCATTTCAAAAGTTTTCATAAAATGCTCTTATGGTATAGATTTATTAAATATAGTAATAAAACAAAATAGTGAATTGTTTAATTTTTTTAAACAAGAAAAATAAGAGAAATTTATATAGGAATCATCTACTAATGGGTGCTACTGATGTAATATCAATATGCATGAATATTCTTATTATCAATTCACTTCCGTTTTCATTTTGAAAATATAGCCTTTCACACAAAGCAATATTTAAATTTTTCTGAAGATAAAAATCAAAATGAATCTATCTCAATGAAAATGAAAGTAGGATTCCAGGCGATTAAGTAAAGTGATACAAAGTGGTACACACTTTGTGTATAGTTTGAAAACTAAAAGTGATGTAAACATTTGGTCCACATAATAAATGTATAAAAAATATAAACATGCACAAAGTTATTAATTTTGCACAATGGAAGGTGTTAATGATTTTTTTTTTTCAGTGCAATTATCAAATTACTCACACGTGTTAAACGAAACATAAAAATCCTTTTTATACTTACATGAATTTACTTTCTCATTAGCCTATAGCATATTTGATTTTTGATGTTACTCTCCCCCCATCCCAACGTACACCAAGACTAGGCCCCACACCCCGCAGGGGTCACGATGCGGTGCTCAACAAAGCAACAAACCGTGACAATGCACAATCAAACACCAATTGTTGCACTATTTATTTCATCTTATAATAATAAGATGAGAACGAACCATTTAAAATTATCGTCTGTTTATTTTTTATTAATGAATTTTGAAAATTTTATACACACCATTTAATAAGAATTCTTTTGTATATTACAATATAATATTTTTATACTTTTCCCGGACCCGTCTTTGTTATATAATACAAGAATAATTTTAAATCATGAAATTGTTAAAGTTTTTCCTTGAGATTTTTATGATGTTACTAAAGTTCATAAAGTTTTTATAACTTAAATTGATAAAGCAAGTTCAATGTAATATAAAAATAATATTAATTATAAAAGTAAAACTTCTATCAGAAAATTTTTTAAATTTAAATTAGCCTGAAAATTTCATTTTTTTTAAACCATGTATTTGTTTTGGAATTTTGGTTTTCAACTAATTACTATAACCTACATGTACTATACAATTGCAAAAATGGTGTCAAAATATATAATTTGTTGGATTAAATTCACCTTCTGATTAATGGAGCTAAATAATTTAATGCAAGTCTAAAACAAACACAAACTATTTTTTCCTGTTGTACTTAAAAAAAATGCAATAAATTAATAATTAATGTATTATGCATGATTTAATTTCAGTAATTTTTTTTCCAGGACAAATGAAATAAATTTAGTTATAATAATTCTAGTGATGATGCTATAATGATAATAAAAAAACAAAAAAATAAAATAAAAAAAAAACGTAATGAACAATTGTTGAACATAATCAATGACCATTTAATGACAAGGTTGTTATTTAAAATAAAATAAAGAATTAACTTACAGCTTACATTTTGTTCCATTGTGTTAGCATGAAAATGCGTGTGTGTATATTACGTTACATAACAAACAGAAGTTTGTGCGAAATTTTCACTTCATATTTCACACCACTAACTTCTTTATTGTTTAATGCAGTGTACGCGGCCTTGGAATGTGACTCAACGAGATTTTTTTTTTTTTTTTTTTTAATAAACTTGTACGTTTTATTTTTGTTTGTTGATAATAGCCGGTAAGGTATACTGAACCACTTTCACACGACAGTAATGTGTTGTTTTGACCCACCCGCGTGACCTCCCCACCTCTACCTGCGCGGTTCACATGCATACAAGTTCTATAAAGCACATTATTAATGATTATATTTAATATTTTTATCAGAGCACCTAAAGCTTTAACTCTTACATAATTTTTAATTTTGTTGATTAAATTTTGTAAATATAGTATTGCTCACGAAGTAAATATATTATTAATGGGAATTGCCAAATTGTTCGTGATAAATGGGTGTTCGAGGCATTTTTTTTAAAGTTTACCACCTAGCATCTTGTACTCACATAAATTTTTCAGGACTCGGTGCAGTGGTTTTCTTAAAAATCTCCAAGAGGATAAATATGCTAGTCTATAAAGAAAGATAATTAGTCGGAGCCAGTCTTTTGCCATGCAAGCAGCCTGTGATTGCCTATACCGCGCTATATATAAGCCGGTAATATCTAAAGAAATTCTTATTTATCGATTACTTTAGTGATAGTAAGAAAACGTTCTCGCGTAATGCGTGATTATACTGTAATCTATGATAGTGAGATTTAATATTTCATCCTGTAAGTTAGGCAAATTGTTTGTCCATAGCTCAAGTTGCATACATGATGAATTTCCAGGGGCGAGGTATGGGAAAGAAAGCTCGATGCAAGTACTTTGGCATGAATTAAAGTTTTGTTACGGACTTTATTTAGGATCTCAATGAAATCTCCATCCCTGAGTGAGGTCCAAACTAAATGCTATACTAAATGCTAAATGTAAAAAAAAAAAAAAAAAAAAAAAAAAAAAAAAGCATTGAAAAATCATTTTTACCAGCATAAATTTTTAGTAAAGATAACATTTACGGAAACAGTCAAAACCATCTTACAAATAATTTACTAATAAAAAAAAATTAAAAATGCATTTATTCAGATGATTTTTTATTTTATTTTTTTTTTTTTTGTCATTTTTATACTTATTTAGGTTTCTAGGTTTTATTAATTATAAAAACTAATCGATTTTTAAATGTAAAATATAATTTATGTTTCAATAGAAAACTATGTTTTGCAACACATTCTTTAGGTCACTAATAATTTTTAAGATGTTCGTGGCATTTAATGGTGGTCCCTATAAGGATCAACTTGCGAAATTAAAGACATATTATTTGGGTTTTACGATTTTGAAGGATTTTGCAGTCACCTAAATCACTTTGCAGTATGGAATATAGCCTTCAAAAAAATTAAAATATTTGAAATTCTAAAATGCGCAATATTTTAATTACAAATCGAACGCTTGAAATGGTTTGATTAATTGAAACTTTATTAATTTATTTAATTTATAAAGTTTGTTCCATACAAACTAAAAATATATTATATATGAATATATTGCTGAATTATATTTTTATAATGTACAGACATGCTGATATAAAATGTTACCCTTATTATTGTCGGTACAGCAGTTAAAATTTATAACAGTGTCAATTCTGTTCACTCTATGAAATAAAACTATGCTGACATAAAAAATTATCCTTTAAAAAAATATTTCTATGAGATATAATTTTAAATGCAAAACTTTCTTGTCAAAAAAATAGTTTTATATCAAAGTGCGTGAACTCGCTTTAATATTATGTTTAAAAAAATAAAATATTAATGTTAGGTTATATTTGATAAATGTAAATATAAACCCATTGTCTATAGATAAAGAGTTTTGACGCGATCATGTTGTAGAATATTATATAGCTCATTGGTAATAATGAAATAAATAAGTAAAATAAATCAAAATTTTACTTCGTTTTATACGTTTTAGTGGCTGTTTAATTCATACCAATATTTTTCACCTCATTGATGTAAATGTCGTAAATCACAATGAGGAATACTGCCCCCCCCCCCCACCCAAATGGATTAATTTTATTTCATATTCTAAAAGACATCATTATCCTGAATGGATTTCTATCAATCAATCAAATAGAATAGAATTTTAGAATTTCTAATTTCATTGAAAATTTTTAATTAATTTTTGAAAATTGAAAAATGACGTCAAGGACGGTAGCTTATGCATGTGGGATGTGGGCATAGGAAAAAGTTTCTCGTCTTGCAAAAATTAATTAAAAATACTTCATGAACTGAAAAAAATCAGAAATTATCATATCTATCGATCAAGGACGACGTCCTCGTCTAGAATATGCAATAAAATTACCCCCTTAATTTTATTATTATTTATTTATTAAGTCTTCCTCATTGCAGAGGTTTTATTGATGGCTGTCAAGACATTCAAGTTTGTAGATAAGGATATGAATAAAGATAAACTTTACCAAAATTAAAATAAACAATTTTATCCATGATTTAGTTGAGTCAATCAATTTTCCTCGATCATGTTTTATTTCTTTTTATAATCATACTATATAAAAATTCCATATCAATATGTCACTGTATTACAAAATTTAAGTGTATTGTGGGTGAAAGAATAAAAATATGTAGTCACACATTTTATTGTTACATTATTGTGGGTGTTACTATAAAAGTATTAAGTTTTTTTTATACTTGTCCCTGCTTTACATTTATTCACATATGTTATAAAACTTACACGTATTATAATACGTAAAGGTATATTACAAACAGTATACATATAATATTATGCGTTGTTCGTATTGGAAGAGATGAAGGCGTGGGCCATGTAGCAAGGCCAAAATATACCCACACTGTTTTGTTTTTATTATAACATTAGAAGTAAAGTATTATACGGTCAATATTTTTTATAATACAAAACATTACTCACTTGCATTTATATTAATGTTTTATAACCGTGAAAATTATATTTATTCCTTGTATAAGCCTTGTGATAACCTCTGTTTAATGTCATTTTATGCTATTTGTATTTAATTTTGCTACACACAAAGTTGTAATAAAATGTGACATTGATTTATAATTAAATGATACAAAAAAAAAAGTGCTTGACTGAATATAAATTTTAACACGAAAAGTCAACAAGTAAAATGTAGTTGAATGATCAAAATTTGAAGTGTACTTTTTTACAATGTTGCAACATAATTTTCCCTTACATTTAATTTTGAAAAAGTTTCAAGTACTTTAAAATGTGAATTATAAAATTTAAATTTTAAAATGTTAATGCTTATAAAATATGTAACAAAACCTTTAAAGTAGCTGTTTGGATTTTATTTTTCTACGAATTATTACATAATAATACTACTTATAAATTATAAGTATGAAAATATTAATACCATATTATGTTAATACTAGAACATTCAGTTGCTATTCTAAAAAATATTTTATACGACTGTGAGTAGAATTTGTTGTCTCTATGTAAAAATCATTTAAACCTATTTGGCCGATATATTTTTTTAAAAAGTCTGTCAAACACCACGAAAGAAACGAGTTTATGTATATCAAGGCCCAATTTATTTTTAAAGCTACTATACTGAAAACACCATATCTCTTGATTAGTTTAATGATCTTGGCTAAATGGAGCATAATATATTACAACAAAAGTGGCGCCCTTTTAATATCACTGTTCATCTTATACTTTGGCACTTTTATATTGCATTTATTTGAAACGGTCGTTATATTATCTCTTCATTACTTTATTTTACAGCCATAAAAAAATGTAGAAGAAGAGGGATCATAGCAAAAATTATCACAGTTATAGAGTAGAAGATTAGTTCTATATATTATTATTATTACAATTTGCTTTTAGTTGCAGATATTTTAATAGCTCTCATATAAAATGGAAGGAACAAAAATATCTAAACTGATTAAAAGATCAAAGTAATTTGAATTAAAGTTTTATAAATTTAAATCGAATTCAATTTTCTCATCTCATCATTATATTTATAATATTATCCGTAATAGATCAAATTATTAAATCCTTTATCGTTTCTTCTATAATAATATCTATTGTTATAGATTCATTCTAATATGTTTAATATATTTCAATGAATTGATACTAAAATTAACTTAATATTGATCTGACATTATATCAATCTATTATCACATTTAACCGTTGAAAACGTCTATAAAAATACAGATTGGATTTTTGATATAAAATTTTAATGTCTTTCAGCGTGCATCATTATAATTCATTCACACTCTAAGAGTCATTTTCAGTATTACGATCTAGATAAAGAGTATGCCATGTCATTCTAGAACATGGGTATAAAATATTAACAATGATAGTATATGTATGTATAATAATGTCTTAAAGAAAGAATTGTGTGGTATTGTATAGACCGGAGTAATCTTATAGGCTCATGTTTCATTGCAATGTACATCATAGTATATTCAGAGATGTTTGTGCATATTTTAGTTTTATACAGTATAGTAAACGTATGCAAGAAAAATAATAAGCAATAAATTTATAAAATTTAAATTATACTGTGACAGAGAAATATATAACTTCAATTGTCTAATAAGTATTGTTTTATTATATATACTATACATTTTTGTATATTATTTCTTATATATTTAAAAATGTCTAATTTTAGGGTGGTTGCATTCATGTTAAAGTCAACGCTATAAGTGAGTACTAAATAACATGGACCGGTATGGGAAAATGGCACATTTTGCCAGTTTAAAAATACTTAACAATTTTTTTAGAGAGAATTTATGCTATTAACAAGTTGAATTTTAGGTCTTCAAGTATGCGAGAAAAATAATAATGACAAAAAATTGCTTATTTTTCAGAGAAAATAGTGAAACCCCACGTTTGTCCTATGCTAAGCAATGTTATTCGTTGCTCAATTATGGCATCGAAGCGCATTTATTATGACGTCATGCGCACACACCCTATACTTCATTAGTTTTGTCTTTCTATCACAGGCCGAACTAATGAAAAAAAATAATTGGTATTCACTAAAACTAAAAGCTAATGAAAGATCAGACCAATGAGACTGAAAAGGTTAATAAAACTGTTCCTCTGAATTGATCTGAGACTGAAGCAGTTTATTGTATCGTCTTACAGTTTTTCTTCACTTGAGTTAACTTAAAGTAGGCGCTTGTCAACTTTACTCACGACGTCAATGTTTTGCAATGAACTGAGACTGAGACATTCATCTCACATATTATTATACGTTTGTAATTGCGATAGTTTTCTCAACCTGTGCGTCAACTCAATTGTCGTCCTTTTCCTCCAACCAATAGTTTTTGTTTACAGTATGATGAAGAAAGTTAAAATAGTTTATTTTTTATTTTTTTATTTTTTTTTAGTAAAACAATGTGCGTAATACATCCGCCACCGCAAAATTTCATACAATAAACATTAACATTTTAATGCAATTTTCATACAATAATTATTTTCACGGAAGTTATGTTTCCTTATTATTATTATTTTTTGTTAAACATATTTTTTAAACTTAAGCAAGAGCAATAAAATTACGTAAAATAGTTAAAACACAATTTAATTATAATTATTACATATTAACTAATGTAGCTGCGTAATAAATACCACTCACAAAATTTGGTTTATTAATATTTAAAAGCATATAATTAAAATAAAAGTCAGTGAGTCATGAAAAAAATTGTCATTATTAGTATTATTACTATTGTTTATAATCATATTTCAATGGGTTGTGACCTACAATATCTTCAAAAAAAAAAAAAAAAAAAAAAAAAAAAAAGATTTTACACACATATACAAGGCTGAGATGTGCATATGGGTGGCAAGCTGCCATATATTGATACGATTGTTTCGCCACCATGCGCGAGATATAAGATGCGTGACTTTGTTATGAGACCTTCGATTCTTGACGTGAGGGATATGCGGAGACTGCAATGCTTGCAAACAACACTACGGAATACCAGAACGTCATCATACACGTAATTTTGACGTAATGTAAACAATACGAAGTCGCGTGGTAAAAAGAATGTGAAGTCTTATTAACTGTATTGTTTACCTTAAAAGATTCATTATATACATAAACTGCTTGTTGAGAATATTAATGTTAAAATTAAATGTGAACATCAGTTATTTTAGACCATGACAGAATGTATACCCGGTACTATGGGCATGTAAAAGATTTTTACGTATGATAATTTAAATTTAAACATGGTTTTTCTATAAGTAAATTGTTAACCAGGTCATTGTTATATAATTTTTTGGACAATAATATCATAAATTTTATATGTATAATATTAAAAACAAACTGAAAGATTTCAGTTGTGATAAGTAGGATTATTAACCTTCATAAAGTGCTATTAAAATCAATTAATTTTAAATTATATATATATTTTTTAGGTATATTAAATACATTATTTAATATCCAAAATTTTATGTAAATTATTTGACACAAATAAATAATTTATAACATTTATTTTTATTCAAGTTTTATATTTTATTTTCATTGAAAAAACAACAACTGGAAAGTGACATTTTTAAAAAAAAATCAACTTAATTTGCATAATGATATTATAAACAAATAGATATTACGTTTCATGAATAAAAATAAATCATAAAATGAATTGAGGTACGTTAAGTTTCTGGGATTTTCCTTTATAATAAACCTATAGTCAAGAGTTCATTGTTTACTTAAAGATCTTAATCCTGGAATATTATACGTGACAGATGTAATTCTCAAGTTGGCACCGTGATGAGGTATATCACGCAAAGCTATAAGCAAGAGGTTCGGGCAATACGAAGTAAAATAAAAACGTCCCACGTTATGGTTACTCCAGATATGGGCAGTGGCAGGGATTGCTTTTGCTTTGCTTAGCAGTAGTGTGGGTTTGGTTATAGAAGTTGCGCGGACATGACGCCAACTGAGCAGTTCTCTGGCTGGCTTCACGAGGCGTAGGTGCGCAGAGCAAGGACACCACAAAAGCTTCCCTCCACCTCAGGCCCTCGATCTGATCTAGCTGCCCTGACTTCTCTAACTTAGCAGTTCCTCGTGAGAGGTAGTGAAGACACCATGACTTCCAGTATCATCTTTAAATTAACTTTGGTGAGTTCATGCCATTTATTTATTTTTTATTTATTTATTTACTTATTTATTTATTTATTTATTTATTTATTTATTTATTTATTTATTTATTTATTTATTTATTTATTTATTTATTTATTTATTTATTTATTTATTTATTTATTTATTTATTTATTTATTTATTTATTTATTATCTATCTAGCTATTTATATATTTTTTTTATTCACATCATACTTTATTTCATATGGAGGAAGATAATTCCTTTTTTTATGCATAAACAATTTTTCATTGTCCTATTTATATAATTTATCATGTTAATAAAGAGTAAATGCTGCAACTATTATGTTAATTACAATAAAACATTTTTTTTATTCTATTGTCGTTGGAATGTAAAATTTGTTTTAAATGAAATAATTAATCATTTATTTTATTACTTAACACAAAACTATGTTTGTTTGTTTTATTATTATTATTTCATGCTCATACTAAATAAAGTGAATGAGTTTATAAATAAAGTCACTTATCTTCCGCATACGCTTTTTACTTTTTATGGCAAGAATATGTTACGCAGGCAAAGAAAATGCAAATATGTAATATACTGCTCTATTTATTTTATAATAGTATATTATCTGCAAGCAAAATTATAGAATTATATTATAGAATATAGAGGATGATTATAAATTGTGGAAGAGTGCGAGAAATTCGTGAATATAAAGCAGAGTGGTCAATTTCCACGCCCTCTATAGTTCTGCCTATGTATATAAGATCACGAGCTGCGAAATATCGACCACGATTTTCAAATTTCATGTCACTTTAATGAAATATTGACCAAACAAATGAAGCAAATTTTTATCTATTTTAATATTAAATTACGTTTGCGTCCTTCAATAAATTATAACTTTTAAACTTTTGAATATACAACATTTTGATTTATATGCGTTTTGTTTAAAACATTTTACGACGGAGCATACTATTTTCAAGTTTTAACAATAAAATTTGTTTTATGTTACTTACATAAGAATTACTTACTATATACAGCTTATTGTTAAATCATTAAAATTAATCAGCTTGCTTATACTATTTTATGGTTCTTGATCATCGTTTTTTAAAAACACTTTTAATCTTAAAAAAAAATCAAGGTAAATTCATAACGTTAATGTGTAATGATGCGTTTCATTAAATTTTCCTTATCACAATTAAAATTACAAGAATCAACACTTTTTTTTATATACATTGAGTTTCAGTGCCGCGTGTTATATACGTTACTGGTTTGCAGATAAAATGCATAATTTTTTGTTATTTTGAAAAATAATATTACCAAATTAAAGGTAATATATAATTAAAATAAATTGTGCAATAGTTAACAATTTTTTTTAATTAATTCATTTAAGATATAATTATTTTTAACAATTACAATTACAAATTCATTAAAACCATCACCTTCACGTGTTAAAATGTAACTAATTGCATACTTCATTCAATAATTTATTATGTAGTACTTCGTTGTATACTTACTTTGTACTCACGAAATTTCACGTGTACTAATTTTCTTAATTCTCAAGTGATACTTTTGTTTAAACACAGAGCATAATAAATAATAATCGTTTAATCTTTTGTTCAATATTGTATACTGTATATTATATACACTGTCGTAATATTATGAATGGTAAGAAATAATAACATTTTATTACTTAATTCAATCTCCTGCTAAGGTATATATATATGTAAATTTAAAAAAAAATCAAAGTTCTTTCCTTTTTTTTATTTATTTTTCTATTGTTTTGTGGTTTGTAATCTAATGGTATAGAAATTAACAAACGTCACAATAATATAGCTTGCAATAAACAATACTGTTTTTACTTAACTGTAAAATAATTACTTTTTTGGTTACCTATTATAATTATTACCTAAAGTACATTCATATACAATAATTAAGTTTTAATATTAAAAAATAATAATAATAAACATTCTAATCTCCTTGAAATTTAAACAATTAAATTTATTAATGTACCAAACAAGTTTTCAATTTTTAAATCATATTTAATCACTTAATATACCTTGATATAGCAATAGAAATTTACTATTTTTTTACATTTTTTTTCTGTAATGTACAGTACTCATTATTATCAATTTCAAGGTTTTTCGTTATAAAGTTATTAATAATATATCATAAAATTGTGTCAAAAAAAACTACTGTTGTGATAGAAAAAAACTTAAAGCATTTTGCAAAGACAAAATAAAAGCTTTTGTTATATATTTATTTCACAACATTTATGAATATTTAATGAGTAGGTTGAGGCATTCATTAAGTTTCAGCACAGTAGCAAAAATGTTTTATAATAATGAAATTAACCTGTCTCTATTCCCTATTATTATTAAACCTCCACACACTTTGTATATCATTAAATATGAAATACATATTGCTGATATTATTATATATTACTTCATATAGGTAATTTAAAATTGATATGCATTACTTGCAAGATTTTATATATTTCTTCATTCCAAAGTGGTTAAGATAATTATTTATATTCCAGTTCTCATCATATTATTATTGATTTAAGTGTTGTATTGAAAATAAGCATTTTATTTTTTATAAACTTTATGTATGGTAAAGTATATTGATATTGTTGTTTGATATTTGTTTCAAGATTATAAGTTGATGGATGATAAAAAGAAATAGTTGCGTAAATTTTGTGGTATTGCGTTGCATTACATTGTGATATTGTATGAGACCAAGTATTACATTATAAAAATTTAATTGAAGAATGATTGAATATGAACTGCTTGTAATAAAAAAAAAATAATAATAAGAAAAGAACATTTTTTTTTTAAAGTAGAAAAGATAACTGGGTAATTATATATCTTAAACGCGTAACGTTAAAACAATAAAATCTTTATCTTTAAATTAAAAACTTAGTACGTAGGTGTGTAGAGTCATGTAAATTATAATTATGTTATATTAATTAAGTAACGTGGGAAACATAATATATTTATTATAATGTTATCCAATCTTTAAGTTGTGGTTCTCCTCTCAGGTTGAGATCACTTATTTGATCTCTTATGATATCCCCCTTCCCCAGGTCCACTATAGTACTTTCTCTTGTAGGGCAGCAAGGCACTCTACTATGCTCTGCTCTCGTGCATGTGGTTTAGCTCAGTGTGCCGCTCGGACAATGATTTAGTCTGACACCTGATCTTTTCTGGACTGTATAGGGCACTAAGCCCTTCACTCTTTCTCAGTCATGAGGCACATCATACTTAGGATATCAACACTTTTGGTATGTTAGTTTTACTTTTTATTGTATAACTTAACCAAAATCATAAATTGTAATGAGCATTTTTAAAATTATTTTATTATTGTTACATAACTTAAATGAAATACTTATTTGTGAATTTTGTATTCAGTTACTTATAATGAGAATAATAATTTTGAACACGATTTGAAATCTTTAAGGCTTTAAGTGAATTGGATATGATAGAGTAATCGATGAAGGAAAAAAAAAATACATGAATTATTTTATTGGAATTCAGAACTGTGTTAAATTTTTACATAAGGTAGGCCCATATCTATGCTATGTATATTGTGTGTATATAATATACTGTACATGTATTATTCCTATACGCAGGAAGTGCATTTTATTCTTATGGACACAATGACGGGTGTAACCGCACTATTGCATAAAATTGAGAAGAAGCGTGTCAAATTTCTTATTAAGTAACACACATATCAATTTGCCTCTAATATCAACCTAATGGAAAAAAAGTTGTATAACAACTTGTGTTTTATAATATATAGAACGACAATTTTTTCGATAAGATACTCAAGTATAGGATTTCAGCTTTCATTTTTTTTAAAGCTAAAATATTATACCTTTATACGGTATTTAATTCAAATGTAAAAACAAAACGTGCTTTATTAAGTTTCCTGGTATGAAAATCAAGTTATGATTCATGTGGATTTTTCTTTTATTTTACACACGAGGAAAGAATATTATTATATATTTTATACTATTAGTATTCGCACGCGTGCTAATATCGTTATTGTAGAACAAAAAAAAAAAAAAAAAAAAACTTTATTATAGGTTTGTTTCATTAGACATATTACTTTTTTTTATCTTAATTATATAATAAGGAACAAAAGGCAGTATTTATTTTATTACTAAATAAAGACGTAGTCTTGTCGAGTTATATTTATGTGAAATGCTTAATCATTGAGCAAAACGTATCAATTTAAAAAGGATGTATAAACTGGGAAATCCATCAAAGAGAATAAAAAGCATTTTATTGTAAAAATTAAAACAGAAGATATAATTGCTGTACTATAATTATTAAACTTTGAGTTTAGCATTGTTTAAATTTTGTTTACAGATTTAAATTACAATTATTGCAAATATTAACATTGGTTATTTATCCGTTATATTAAATAACAATATAATGAAGCACGCGTCCTTGCTCGTTTATCACGTAATATGTTTAACTAGTATAAAATTGATAATTACAAAATTGTTTCTGGTTTTTGCTCACGATGAACCACGCTGCAATTAAAACTTTACTCAAATATATTATATAGTATAAAATACACACAATAGTATTGTTTGAACATGTATTGTCTGTCTGGGTACTCTGGGTGTATAAAATACAATATATTTATACTGTATGTTGAATGCTAAAGTTAAATAAAACCCGGTGACAACTACAAACCATCACCAACCAATGTCCAATTATAATTGGCAACAAGAAAAGGAAAGAACAAGAAAGTATAAACCAGATAAAAAAAAAGTGTTATTATTTTTAGTTTCCAAATTAGGAACTAAAATAAAATCATGTTTTAAAATGTTTAGTCTCGTCTTTTAAAAATTTTGTGTGTATAGTGTAGTAATTTATAGTACCCTCATATCATCAAATATTTCTTATGGCTCTGCTTGTTTCGTTATGTATATTTTTTTATGATTTAAAAATTATATATCTTAATGTTTTATCGCACTTTTCTTATTAATTCATAATAAATTTAACGCAATCCAGGACTAAAATATTTGCATAATTTTGTGATTAGAAATCGTTTTAAGGGTAATAAACTTTTAATTTTAAATTACTTATAGAATCTTTAATAACAAACTATATATGTATATTTTATTGAAGTAAAACTTCATAAATTAGGAATGAATTTATAACTTTCAATTTACATTAATTTTTGCGTTATGTATTTTTTTTTTTTTTTTTTTTTTAAATGACCAAGTCCAAGCCCTAGAGTGAGCCCACAGTTATTATTTTAATTTTTATTACATTTTTATAATTAAATTTTTAAATTTTACACACGAGTAAAAAAAAAGTAAAACATCTGAATGAAAACTATGTATATTTTACTATTTTATATTTAAATCATGATATTGTTTCTATAAAGTAGCATTTTAAAAATTGCATTTTTTTTTTTTAGTGTGTAAGTTTGACGATTGTTTCTAAATATCTATGTCTTGTATATGTGAACCTTGGCAGATGTAGCATTGTTTTGTATACTGATTGCAGGAGAAAGAATTTAAATAAATAGTTTTGAATTTGAATTTACTATATATGCAGTTTCATCTCTTTGTCATATATCATAGATGTAATGATTGCAAATTCAATATAAATTCTTGCATATTTCTCCATTGTTAAACTATAATGTCACTTAATATAAATAGTAATTGAACAAAGTAACCCAAACAACTGTTTGAACTTGTCAATAAATAATAAATTATTATCTGATATTTATTACGTTGTTGTTGGTGCTCACATTTTTCAATCAGTAAAGATGACATAAAAATTCAACAAAAGCTAAAATCTTGCGGGTAAAAGAAAAGTTGTATTTTGGCCTCAGGTAAAGCTATCGCTTCCTCACAGAGAAAAAAAATCGTGTCGATATCTTTGGTGGTCATTTTTATTTCACGCGTCGAGACAATAAATAAAAAGCATTGTTGTATCTGAAAACTGAAAGTCTAGATGCTTTTCTTAATTGAATTGAATCTCTCTCGGTTTGTCACGATTTTTTTTTGTTTCATTCATCTTTGATAATAATATTATATACAACATCTTGAAATCTATATTATTAGCATTTTTTTACTTTTATTTAAATTACCATGATTGAATTAGAAAGGTATATATGCATTTTATTACTTAATATTTTATTGCATTTTTTTTTTTTTTTTTGTATTCATTGAAAATTAATGGTCTGGCTTTTTTTTATTTATAACTTTAAATATTACTTAACGCAGGAAACACCAAAGTTAAGTGATATTTGTAATCAGTTACTTTCAACCTTGCTGATTTAAAATATTGTTTCCTCTCACCCTCAAAAATACTTAACATGTTACAAGATGTGCTGCCATTTTGCATTAAAAAGAGGTCATTATGTAAGGTTATCAATCAGAAGAATTTAAATTTACACCTTGAATGAAAATACAAGAATAATTTATTACGTTTAAAAAGTACAGAAAAGTTACGCTATTTTATTTGTACATTTTTTTAACACTTATATGTGATTGTAAAGTATTTTTTGCAAGTTCAAGTATTTAAATTACTTGTATTTAAACTGGGTCTATTTAATTTATTCATTATTCTTGGTGTCCTTTACTTTGGTGACTGAATTTTTGAGGGGAAAAAAAGGTGACAAATTTGATTGAATTTTGAGAAATAATAAAATCTAACTATTGCTATACGTTGAATAATTGACAAAGATCAGAACAAATGGCTAAATTAATGTTTGTCTCACGCATGCCTGATCATAAAAACAACAACTATAATATAGATTAGATTTTTGTTTTATTCTGTAGAAGATAATAATTAAATAATTTATTAATAAAAAGTAAGATTATATGAATAATTAAGTAATTAAGTGGAAAGAAAAGTCACTTTATCGCATATATGAGATGAAATCTGCATGCAGTGAAACGTATCTCAAAATATTATATGATAACTATGTAATTCCAGCCTTGCTCGACCTGCGTGGGTAATTTTTACTGCGAAAGATTATGACAAAAAAAAATGTGCGTGTTGTTTATCACAAAATAATATAAAAACGTATAAAACAAATAAATTTAATTTCTCCTTTTTTATGGATGAAAAAAGTTACATAAAACATTTTAGTTCCCCTCGTATATTATGAAAACATTTTTTATTTTTTATTTATAAGTTTTACTTTCTCTCTAACAACAAAAGTAAAAAAAAAAAAAAAAAAAAAAAATAGAAAAAAAAATCACAAAGTATCTTCTTTAAGTGAAAATTACTCTTATTTGGTTTGTTTAGCTTTGAAGAGAGAATCTTAATTTTATTTTACTATTATTTTACTCCATAAATGGATAAAAACAAAATTTAATGTTGTTTCTTGTTATTCTAAATGTTCTTTATCCTTATGAGGCAATACTTCATGTGTTTGTTCATTATTATTTTATTTTTCTATTGAGGATTAATATTATTATTACTTTGCTGCTCGGCAGTGCGTGTAATGATGGTTTTTAAAGATGAGCTCTGTGGCCGATAAACGTCGCGGCACCCACGCGACCACCAATAACCACTAATGAGGAAGACTAATGATTTTTGGGACAGCATTTGAGCACATTTTTAGAAAGAGCATAATTAGTAGATTCTATTGACATCAATATTTACCTTTATTACTTAAATTTCAGCGATTAATTAATGATTTAAAAGTGGCAGCCACGCCCCCAAGAAGCCTGTGCTGTTAGTCATTTGTTTGAATTTGCAGCGGAGTCTGATCTTCTTTTGCAAATTTGGATACGAGAATTTAAAAATTCGCGTAAAATTTAAAATCTCGTATCCAAATTTGCAGAAGAACATCAGACTCCGCTGCAAATTCAAACAAATGACTAACGGCACAGGCTTCTTGGGGGCGTGGCCGCCACTTTTAAATCATTAATTAATCGCTGAAATTTAAGTAATAAAGGTAAATATTGATGTCAATAGAATCTACTAATTATGCTCTTTCTAAAAATGTGCTCAAATACTGTCCCAAAAATCATTAGTCTTCCTCATTTTCAAACTTCTTTATTTGGCCTTCCTTATACAAGAAGGCATTAATTTGTCATAAACGAACGAGTAACTTGTAAAACCACATTCAGTCTGTCTTTAACAAGAATAAATAAATGTTTTGATCGATATTTTGAAATATTTTTTTTCAACCTTGAATTTGCTATATAAGGTTATATATAGTGTTATGAAAAGAAAAAAAAAGAAGGAAAAAAACGTTATATTACTTAAAAAAATAATAATAAAATTGCAAAATGTTGAGTAAACTGCTTCGTTCTCAAGGAGTAATTATATCAAATAATCAACAAAACCTTTGATACGAAGTATATTTTTCAATCATAACATTACCATCTTAAATACTTATTTTATAAAAATATATGAAGTGTGCGATTCTAATCAGTTAATTGCAACTTTTTTCTGAACCAAAAGGTACAAACTTTATGGTATATATATAATCATCTAACACTTCAATTATAATGTTCTTAATAATCTGATTTAAAATATCTTCTAAAATTTTTAATACTAAAATGTTCTGTGCATGGATACAAAAATACGGATAATAACTCTATGGTTACTTGACAAATTTTATAATAAAAATAATCTATTGAGTTATTTATTGCAAAATAAATAATTAAATAATTGTTTTATAAAATATATTTCGTATAGCTAAATAATAATAATAAATTATTTTTATTAAGAGGCCAAAAAGGTACATACCCACTTACATGGTCCTCTGACTTGTTAAACAATATTTTATGGTCAGATTATTTCATTTTTAACATAGTACATATTATAGCACATACATAGATATTAATTTATACAATAGCAATTATCCTCATTTTATATACTTTATACATATTATATAATTCTTGATTGATTATTATCTAAAAATGTACTTACATGCATATTAACAAAATATAGCTTTTTTTATACACATAAAATACTCGTATATACAAATAAATATTTATTTTTAATTATAAGTTTATTCATACTTTAATTAAAGCCATAGACCATATAAAACAACGTGTGCTTTTTAATGAATAGACACCAAATGGGATCTTCAAAATTCAAAACTAATGACAATTTTTACCAGAATGTTAATGTAACCCCACGAGAGAGTGTGAAAAAACTGTAAAGTATGCAATTTGCGTGAAAATTCATGTTTGTGACGTCAGAAACATGCAAAAATTAGTATGAAAATGTTGTGTGGGTTGCATAAATCAAATTTTCTGATCACTGCTACGGGGCTACTGTTGGGTTTTGAGACAAACTAATGTTATTTATGTAAATCCCATCAAGTGTTTTGTGATATTACATCCTTATGTTTTTCTCTGGTCTATTCCTTTAATATAAAATAATAAACCAACAAATATTTTACCTAAAAAGTCTAATTCTACGTCCAAAAGTTTGAAGTCATCCACCTTTCATGTGTGAAACACCCTTTTATGGTTAATCTTGAAGAAGATATTGCTTTACAATACAAATACAGACATTACGTAAAAAAGTGACGATTATTATTTACATAACTTTGCTTGTTCATCACATGATAGAATAAATCACATAAACAGTCTGTCTTACTTTGTATGATTTCGGTCATTTGAGCTAAGCAAAATATCAAATAAGTTCAAGGGTGATAATTAAAAATATTATGCTTAAATAACCAGAAAAAAACACGTTATCATCATTATATTAAGAAAAAGTAAAGGTTTATGTTATCCATTCCATCTTGGTTCAATAAAAATTTAATTTACTTTTTATTAAAATTGCATTAAATTGATGCTTAAGGCAAAGTTCATAAGCCCCTCCCCCCTTTACATGTATTTGGTGCACAGTAATAATCAATATAGTAGTAATACTAATAATCTATACAGAAAATTGTATTGGCATAAATTATTATTTATAGCAATTTTATTTAAAATGTAGGTTGCCTAAATTTGAACGTAATTATTATGTAAGCTGGTAAAGTTTGTATAGAATGAAATACTCAGCACATTGATGCTAAAACGATAAGATGAAAGAAATGCTGGGGGCCGGGGTGTTAGCGGAAGGATTATCTCACACTTTTTTTTTTTAAACTTTCTATTTGAACTTATTACTTGCACTACGTAGACTAAAAGAATTATTTTTGTCGATAATTTATAGACGTATTATATTTTTTTGTAAAGTAGCACATTCACTCTCTATGCCAATGTATATATAAGAATGATTTAATTTAATAATTTTAAACATAGTTTTTAGTTTTATTTATAGTAATAATAAAACTATAATATGAAAACTTTTTAAAGATATTTAATTTAATGATGAATTTTGATTTATGTTATAGAAAACGCCTTCTTGTTAAACAAATTATATTTAAAATTGAAGAAAATTTATATAGAGAGGAAACCGTAATGATGCAATTTTAACTCTTCCTTTATGTCAAAACATTCGTTAAATGACTTTATAACCATTTGAAGTTTGTTGAAAAATAGAAAGAAGAGTTATTGTTAGTATCAACGGGGAGTTTCCATAATTAGCATATAGTTGCAGCAACTCTGTCATCAAAAGCTTTAGATTGTATAGAGTAAACTACGTTATGTCACATTTTTAAAGCCTACACTCACAGTTATAGCTTAAATAGCTGTTTATTAAATTAATGGTTACGTCACAAGCGGAAGCCTGTGAGTCCATATTATAGTGATTAACCAATTATTGAATTCATTCGTTTATTGATATTAAAGTTAAAGTATATTATATAATAGCTTGCAAATATTTTACTTGGTTGCAAAAATATACACTCGTGAGTTCGTGAAATCAAAATATGCAACACCTTCACATTTTTTTGATCTAATCTGTTAAAATACAAATAGTCAGTTATACTACTGAATTACGATGTTCTTAAAATGAGAATGTAATAAAATATTTTTAGTTGCCTTTAGGCTTTTACAGATGAAAAAGTTAAGTGAAACTGAAATGTCATATACTTTAATTATTCTTTTACTAATCGGATACAGTCTAATTACTATAATTTTTAGTGAAACATTTTTGACTCCTCACTTAAAAATTTAAATACAATGTGTTTAACCGTATAAGAAAGATCAAATTACATTCGAAAATTTTCTATATCTAACGTCATAAAAATTATAATATTGAGCCGCGTGCTTGTGTTTAAATTCTCAAGACAATGAAATGACCTCATAGCAATATAGCAAACAAATCCTCGCATTCCCTACATTATGCCGTATGCAAATATGTACGCGTGTGTGTGAATTTTGGCTTATGTAATTTATATTGTATACGAATATAACAATCCTTTACAATAAAAGATAAAAAATTGTTAATGATAGTAGGCGCCGCAGTTTATATTTATCCTGTATCCTTTTGTATTTTAAAATATTGCGTATTTAAACATAAACTTGGGAATAGCGCCAACACTATTGCAAAACAAAAAGGCGTAAAATTATAAAAACGTATTTACTAGCAATAAATTTTAAAGAATTTAGACTTTAAAATTTAAAATATTTTTGTAATATTGTTAATAAAATGATCCCGTCATATATTTTTATATTTTGTGCTCTTTTTTTTTTTTTTTTTTTTTTTTCATATAAAGTTATATAAGTTAATGTTTAAATTTACTAAAAGTGATGCAATGCTAAAAAATAATTAAATAACGTACATTTAAGTACACAAAACGTGATCGATGGTAATCTAAAAAAAACAAAAAACAAAAAACTAATTTAAATACTCATTTGAAAATACGTTTTTGAATATTCATGTAAAGCACGTTATATTTTATTGTTTATTTATGACAGCTCTCATATGCATGAGAGATCAAGGGCATCATGAGTGATATTAAAATATCTTATTCACGAATCATATTGTTTTCTTTTATATCATTTCATTAGCATGCACAAGCAAACATATTATGCATAGTTAATAATTTTAATTATACTGATGCATTATGCACTCTTATATTTCCTAATGTGCATTACATCGTGTACGTAATAAAAGTGAGTCATACTAAAACAGAATAAGATCACTGTATATCATTGTTTCACAGTTTAACAATGCAATGTTGTATTTAGCGTGGTTTGGATGTTTACACAATGTAATTTTATGCATGATAATAAATAATCCTTGAAATTTTTGAGTCAACTGTGCTAATCATACAAATTTTAATAGTTAAAATTTTCATACAAAGGGTTTAATTAGACAAAATGTTGCACTGCTGCGTTGAGTTAAGTGGTACTTGTTAATTTTTTAAAACCATTAATTATCCAGTACAGACATTTTTTTACTTTCTCAACTTGAGTTTATACATACGTAATGTAAGTACGAATAAAAGCATTTTTTTACCAGTCTTTAATTCGAAATGTATAGTTTTAAAACACGTTTATAAGTATCACGTTGAAAGACGTGCTGTATTATTTATTATCAATTAATAATTTATTGTCAATAGATTATAGCCTAATAGAAATTTTAATTATTATTATTATTTGAAATTAATTAATAATGATTTTTTTTCTGTCATTTAATTTTCAAAGTTGTCTTTTAATTATATTCACACTAAAATGTTGCAATAATTATTATACTGCACTCGTCTTAATTTTTGTTATTATAAAATCATGATAATATCATTAAAATTTTCTTTATTATTAAACAAAATTTATTAAATAAGTGTAAGTAAATTTAACAATATATATATATATATATATATATATATATATATATATATATATATATATATATATATATATATATAACGTGATTTAAGTATGTTTTTTTTCTTTAATAAATTGATCGATTAAAATTATAAAAACTGTATAATGAAATACAATACCGTATGATAATTATAAGAAACACGTAATAATCATCTCAAAATAATAACATGAACATGCAGTGACCTTAAATTATTTTTAACGTAATATTTTGGAAATTAGATAAGTTTTTAATGTAAATATAAAAGTTATATACTATAGGCCTATATAAATTTTTTTTGCCTCTATAAGTTCCTCTATTCATGAATATAATTAACGAAGGAGGTATAATAATAAATTACTCAGACACCATACAATCTATTATAATATAACATAATAATATCCATTCTTAAACTAATGAAACTATATCAATATGGAATGGATCCAGTTTAACTGCGGGCAGTGAAAGATTATATTGTCATGTACACAAATGAATAATGCATCATGTACATACATATATATATACAGTACAAAATACAATGTCATGGAATAATTTCCTTTCTCTACTTTCTTTCTCAAGTGCAAATAAAAGAACGAGTTTTGAATTCTATAGCAACCACAATAAATATGAAATTGTTCGCACACTTTGACACAGATACCAAAATTTAATAAGATGTTTTGATTAAAATTAACTGACCATGGATAACTTTTATATTATAACTATTTAATGATACCTTATAGATAAATAGTTTATTATAAGGGGAAAATCTAATATTCTATATAATATTCTACGTTTTAAAACAAAAATATATATTAATAAATTACTATACAGAGTGTGAAAGTAGTAAAATATATTTCAAGGCATTTATAGAAGGTGAAAAATAATAAAATATTGAATTTTTCCTATAAACTATAATCTTGTAACCAAAAGCACTTTTTTTTTTTTTTTTTTTTTTTTTTTTACTCTAGCTGAACGCATTTATTGTGGTTTATTTTAGTCCTTCTGCAAAGAAAACTCGATTTTATGCAATTTTTTATGCAATAAAGTAAATGACCGGAGGCAAAAGTTTTTATGCTAAAAAGTCACTTTATTACTTAAAAATGGTGTAACAAGTTACATGCAAATTATATCTAGTATACAGCATAGCATGACGTACGTGGAGTGTAATTTGATATATTTTTATGTATCAGAGTCACAAAAAGCAGTTTAAAATTATCAAATTATTGACCTTAATAAAATTACAGGATAATTATAATTTTAGTTAAAGTTATTAATACATTTAAGTTACAAACTGCTTGATATGGATAGAATAACAAAAACGAAGGCAACAAACCAAGAATATAACAAAAACATAGACCAACGCTTTTGTTGTAACAAACTGTTTTAAAAATTGTAAATTTAATATATAAATTTCTTATAAAACTTTTTTTCCCCCTGAAGTATCTATTTGTGAGCAGCTTTTCTCATAAAAACATAAAAAAAGTAATAATAAAGAACTAAACATTAATTATTGCAAAAGATTTCAAAAGAGTGATGTATATTGGAATACCCCAAGTGAGTTATAATAATAAATAACAATTTTTATTTTTATGTCTGATGTAGGGCAGTTTAAGGCGTGGTGTTTACAATCGTGCCAATGTCAGCTGAGCAGGAGCAAGGCAAGGCAGACAGGCAGGCAGATAGTGCTGTTAAGATAAAAGAGAAAAACGTGTAAATCTCAAAGAAATTCAAGGATTTCTTCTTCTTTATGTACTGTACATCAAAACAGATCATAAGAAAATTATATCTCATGTTAAAGTCATAATAATATAATAACATTTGACATGAAGTTCTATCATTTTTCTTTGCGCAACAATGACGAAGATCTTTGACTTACAGATTAATTTTACTCAACAGGGGACTGATTCTGTAACTTTATAACTAACATTTTTTTTTCTAATGCAAATTTGTTTACTGAATTGAAAAAGCTGTAGAATCAGCCCCTTCAGATTATAATGCACTGTAAGATCTTTGACTTACAGATTAATTTTACTCAACAGGGAACTGATTCTGTAACTTTATAACTAACATTTTTTTTTCTAATGCAAATTTGTTTACTGAATTGAAAAAACTATAAAATCAGCCCCTTCAGATTATAATGCACTGTATACAAAGTCAAAGAAACCCAGTAAATTCTTATTTTAAACCAGTTCAAAACATCATTTCAGATATTATTATAATCTTGTTTTAAAATATTATTTAATGATTGATTGAATAAATTTCATAAATCATGTAACACTCGTTATGAATTTTGTTAATAAATTTAGATATCAAAAAAGTGGCAATGATATGTCTGTAAAATAAATTTTTAATGAACCTCATAAATTCAATGTTCTAATTTTTTTTTCTGTTATAAACTACATCATGCGAGTAATTCAAAACATACTTACAAGAAATTTAATATCAAGCTTGTAAAGTACGTCTCTGTGCAATCACTTTTTATTTTATTTCACAACTAACCTTCGTAGAGTACATTGGGGTTTGATCTATTAGTTTTTTTTTTATCATATTGCTGTAATATATTTTAAAAGTGAATTGTTTTTAAAATTTAATTCATATACTTTTACAACAATTTAATTTAAAAATATATTGGCGTCATTGATCTATTTTACAAATATAAAATATAATAATTGCTTTTGGTTTTGTGCCAATTTATAATTATGTATGTGTGAGTATAGTTGTATTTTATTGCTTTTTTTTTCTTCTTATTTATGTATAACATAACATAGTACTCCAATAGTAAATTTGCTGCTAGATTTTTTTTTAATTTTTTTGCTGCAGTTTAATGTATTGTAAGTGTGGTTAGTTTTAAAATCTATTTAAATTTATGTAATAAACGACATCCGTTCATTTTTTTATGTAATATAGCCTGAAACCTGTACATGCTGCAGGTGTTTAAAAAATTGTTAACCGATATAAAATATTAATTAAGCAATATTTATGTACAAATATGTTCTTTATGCAGTTTATTGATTTATTCTGGTATAATACTTTACCATGAAAGAACTTGGTATAGCGCTTTGGTGTGAAGAACTGTATAGGAAAAGAATTTTATTTGCGTATGGAAAATAAATCGTATAGTTTAAATTTTCAAATTTCTCTCTCTCTCTCTCTCTCTCTCTCTCTCTCTCTCTCTCTCTCTACTTCAGTATCACATTCGTTTCTCATTTAAAAAATAAAACATTTGATACATTAATTTGTTGTTACTGTTGTCGCTCGATGATTTCAATTTTTGTTACATTTTTGTGTCAAAAAAACTCACAGTCATGGGATATATATGTCTGTTGCTAAAAAATAGTATAATACATAATTCAATCACAAACCCTGAGGTTTTAAAAAGCATTTAAATGAAACGCTGAAAGTACACACATTTGTGATAATATTTTTACCACTCAAAAACTCGCGCTAAATTTGCAATGTAATTCTTATTAGGAAAATACTGTATGCGCTAGATTTGAATGGTAAATTATATTATTATCTTAATCATGTGTACATTTGAGCTATGAGAGCATTTAAGTTTTGCAATATATGACTTTTTTGTTTTCAGCAAAGTTAAGCAACTTTACATTAATTAATACATAATAATATATACCTAATCCAAGTTTATCCCTATAATTGGGTTATCTCTACATCGCAAAAGAAATAAGCTTGTTTTGCTATTAACTGTCTATGTATCTATATTCGGTCATTTATAATTTAATTCAATCAAGATATATATAAAATCAAATTATTTTCAACAGTCCTCACTTCACTGAAGAAAATGAAATAAAACTATAGTGCATGGATAGAACAATTAAATCAAACAAAATATATAAATTTAAAGTATTAAGCATTTGAATGATAAAACAAATGTTACAAATATTTCAACACGTTATACTTGTAACAATATTTTTATAAAGTAACATTCTTTATATTTGATTTCATTATTCATGATTATCGTGACTCCTCAATATTGAATAATATTTTGAACTTTATTACTTACTTTTTCTGTAAGTTCAAAGTGTGTATGAAGAATTAGCAATAAAGAAAAGGAGGGGTAATTTTGTTACTTTTACTTGCACCAAATGGCTACTTAGCGGTAAAGACAACAGAAAATTGTCGTCATCAAATGCAACACAAAACACAACATAACAAACATTAACTACTTGAATAGAAAGTGAATAAATAGCTGTCAGCTAGACATGAGGTGATTGTTATTTCTCCTTACATTATAGGAATCGCTTGAACATATGTTCGAAAACAAACTAGTGTTTGAACTGATTTTGTTTTACCTTTTCCACGCGTAATTTTACAATGATGTAACATGCATCATGTTAAAAAAATAATAATAATTTCACGTTCTCATTAAAATAGTATAAATGAAATCAACATCCCTATTGACTCCATCGTAATTTTCTTGATATTGGAATCGTACTTGTTTGGTTAAATATAATTACATACATTATTTAGGTTACTTTAAAAATCTTTGAGCCAATTTAATAATTAATTAGATAAACAATAATTTTAAATTATACAAATTAAGTACTATAAAACAGGTGCAATTTAAATGTAAATAACTTTTGAACTAAATAACTTCCACAAAAAATAAGCATAAAAAAATTATTTTGACTGTAATAACATTTCTCAAATTAATTAAAAAAAAAAGTATTGATAAAAACAAAATCGTGATCAAAGAAAAACTGTTTGCTTAATGATAAATAGTTTACTTTCGGTTATGTAAGCTGTTATAGCTCATTACGTGAATCAGTATAAGTCAAGATTAAGAATCAACATGATGCAATTATTTTATTGAAAAAAAGCAGTCTGGGACGTGTATAAGAGTTAAATATAGAACTCCTTTTTATAATATAAAAATGTGTAATTATATAATGTCAAAAAATATCTTTATAGTTTTATTTTCCTTTCCAATAAGGAAACAACTTTTATTTCCGTTCTTATAACACAAAATCTTGCCAAAAATTTTAGTAAATAACAATTAAAAAACTTGTTTTATAATCTGGATAATATAGTGTACTGGTTAATTAAAAATTTTACACTTTCACTATCTTATATGTTTTTTTAAGAAATTGCATCGAAAAATTAACCGTAAAAAACTATGTTTCTATAAAAAAAAAAAAAAAATACAACTTCCTCCTCTCATCTTGCAAATAAAAAAGTACACGTAATAAGTATTTTTTTTTATTACAGCATAAGATATTTATTTCAAAACTATTACGTGAATTAATAAAAAAACAAGTCATGAAGGAAATACCATATTAAAAAATCTACCTACGATATTAAGCATTTAAATAGTATAGGTCGTTTAAAAAAGTTATATAATAATAATAAAAAAAAATAGTTCCGGTCTCATATTATAAATTATATAACTTATATATTTTTAATCTATTAATTGTACTTTAAAGGGGTAAATATACACCCTTTTATACATAAAAAAAATTACATTACGTATTATGTCTATGAACGAGTTTCTATATATGGTAGACTATATAACTTTCTCTGGCCTCTACGCCCACCAAAAGTCCAAGCATTTTATATTATACTGCATGGGGACCATCATGACGTCATACAAATTACTAATGGCATGCTTCAATGCTAATATTGATATATAATTTTTTTTATTTTTTTCCTGCATCGGTCTTGTGTCGTTGAATGATGTAACGCAGGGAAAGTGTCATATATACTTACTTTTTGTATCAATTTTTGCATTGTTATACATGTAATTTTCTCTTATACAGTAAAGTTATATTTTCTATTTTTATAATATGACATTTTATTTTATTTATTTGCGCTATAGGTGAAAGTTTAGTAAAATAACAAAATTAGTGTACATTCCATTATGGACCATGTGCTAGTATTATATTATAACCTTTTTATTATACTGACCTTTTTATAAAACATAGAACTTTTTATCGTTAACCACAATGAAACATTATTATTTGTAGTGAAATTGTTTATTAAATTATTAATTTAAAAATTATAATAATAATAACAAAAGCAATATTATAGCCAGAGGGGGGGTAGAAATTGTTGGGAATTTTGTTGTATTTGTAAAACTAAAATGGTGATGAATGGGATAATGAATGAAATTAAAAATACAACTGGTTCGAAAATACCTACATTATTATTTTGTGGTATATTTAAGTGCTCTCTGCTATATAGTATAAACCATAGTGAAAATTTAATAGATTTTCATAAAAGGTGAACGTTGTGCTACTTTTAAGATGGGTTGTTATCCAATTTGTAAAACGAAGAGTCATCTAGTTTTCCATAAAAATAAGTTTAATTTTGTTGTGAAACTTAAAATTTTCGATTTTAACCTTGTATTTGTCCTGTTATTGTTTTTATATTTTTATATTCATTAGATTTTCTTATTATACTCTCTTACACATTATTTTTAAAAAATTACAATAATACGTCTTATTTATAAATTATGCATAATAAATTAAATAAATTAAAGTAAAAATATCTTATAAAAAACTGCTATAAAAATGTAATTCAAACTATTATTTTGTATTAATTTTTCTTCAATTTCTGTGTTTCCAGGTGGTCCTTCTGTCAGTTGCAGGCCATGCAGCTATCGCGAAGGGCAACGCCGGTTGGAACGATGACCCCGCCACCCAATATCACATCCAAACGGATGAAGGTCCTGAGCGTTATTTCCGTTATCAAACTCAGTCAGGGCAATACCGCAAAGAGAAACGACTCGAAGATGGTACAGTGATTGGAACTTACGGCTGGGTAGATCCTACAGGTCTGCTTCTGTTAAGAGATTACATCGCTGACAACGCGGGCTACAGAATCGTCCGTACTAAGAAAGTATACGTTGGTCTGAATTCTGATAACCCACCAGAAGATAGACTTGAAGAAACTGGTAAAACTTCCACCCCAGTCGTATCAGTACCTAAAGTTGTATCTGCACCTAAAGTTGATGTCATCGTCCCTGTACCAACCCCTACACTTGCACCAATTAAAGTATATACTCCCTCAAATCTGTACGATCACCCTAGTAATAGTCCTGTCAAACCACAAGCAGCAAATTTCAACTCTCATCCTTATTACTTAGGTGAGCAATATGAACCAGTTATTGGATATCAAAAGAAACCTGTATTGTATCAAAAACAAAGTTACCAACCTTTATTAAATGGTTATCAAACTCCAGCAGTTTACCAACCATCTTATCAAGCAAACAATTATCAAGGAAACGGTTACCAAGCAAACAGTTATCAAGCTCCAAGTAAACTTCAAGCTGTACGTGTTTATACTCCAAAACAACAAGCATACATTGATCAACAAAAACGATTGAATAACGAACAATACGATGGTATTTCTACCACACAGAATGGTTTCAAATATTACTTACCAAGACAGTATCACGAAGAAGAGTCATCTGCTTCAAATGACAGGACTGGAAGCTACGGTTACATCGATCCATTTGGAATTCGTCGTGTAGTTTATTACAATACTTCTCCTGGTTCCGGCTTCCAAGTTAAGAAAAACAATAGATACGTTGGATTTGAAGCTACGCCTTATGATCCAAGACCGTAAAGTGCTGTGTTCAAATAAAAAAAAATATAAGTGTTTAATAATTATTATTAACAAAACAAACTTTATAATTTAATATTAAGACCACCAAAAGGGACCAAAAGAAAAAAAAATTCCTAACGAACTAATAATTTATTTTATAATTAATTTTAGTGACTTTATTTTCTCCCCACTTTAATTTTTCATTTTTATATAATTAGAAGTAGTTAGATTCTGCCTAAAATTGTGATGAAATTTATATAGTCCATAACTTTAAATCCAAAATAATAAATAAAAAGATCACTATATAGCAACTATTGCATTATCGTGAAAAATGTTACAAAATAATTTATAAAGGCATTTTAAATTTTTAACGTACAAAAATATTAATTTATACTATACAAGAGTGAAAATTTTTATTTAAATGATATTTAGAAAATTTTTCTCACGCGTGCCAAAATTTCCCATGACTGAAAAAGTTATGTTGTATTTTTTGTGACATATTGTTCAATGTTACGTCATTTTGTGGGAAGCGGATAATGAGTAATTTTTTTGGCTTTAATTTTGTTGCCATAACTTGACACGATCTTAACCCGCCTCGCCTACATGTCTAATCTATGTCACCTTGATGTGAGATGATTATTTCAGGGTGAAAATTGACCTCAAACAATCACCGCTCATTCGAAATATATTAAATCAAATTTGTATTGGTAGAGGGTTACAAAATTTAATTTTCCTGAAATAAGAATGAGCCTTGGTTGTGAGGTCGTATGAATGACTGTTCTTCTAAGAAAAAAATGCAAAATAAAATTAAAACAAAAAAAATGTATAAAGAAAAGCTGTTTCGTTTTTTTTTTTTCAGTACTTTCCAAACAACCTGTACACAATTTTTTTTTTCTTATTTGAATATTTTTAATTTATTGGTGCTTGATTATACCAATGTATATTTTCTTTAATAAAAACGAGACGTAACTGTTTTACTCAAAACAAATTTCTTTCCATATCTATCAAAAATATTTCTAATATTTTATTAGAAGTAAATAATGATAACTCTAAAAAAAAGTTTGCAAGCTGAATAAACAAAAGCACGGTTGTATTTAATATTGATTCCATGAATTTTTCAGCCAATGGTTGTTTGATATAACTTAAAACATGCATTAGTATAAAGCTCTGGTTTTCAAAGCTTTCATACATTAGATTCATCCTAGATACAAGTGTTAATGAGGTATAAAAAAAAATCCAATTTTTCTTGCAATAGTTATTGGTTTGATGCCAAGTGTAAAAGGGGAAACATTAAACATTACAATAATTATCATTTATTATTCTATGAGCAATGCATCACGTAAAACAATAGTAATGAAATATTGTTATTAGTTGTATCACGATGAAGGTAGTAAAATATTAAATAATACCATATAATAATTGTAACCTTGGCAGTTGAAAATAAATAAATCAGAATACCAACTTGTTACATCCTACGATAATTATATCAAAAATAAAAAAAGGAAGTTAAACACCACACCCAAGTGTAAAATTTGAAATATTATAAAAACATGTTTGATTTTTTACGTCTCCTAATTTGAGTTATATCTTCTTTTTATGACATAACGACTCATCACTATATATGAGAGGGAGTAACCTGAAGGGAAATTGCTAATAGTTTTTGGAAGAGAAAGTCAAAATATTCATATACGTGCGTAATATTTACATCTCGTGAGCCTCAAGTTATTCCTAACCTTGCGCTTGCATTTCAAATACAATTTCATGCCACTGTCACAGCAAATAAATACATTTTATATAGCTTACCTATATCAGAGAGGTGTGATTAAATATTCAGAAATGTAGGTGGCAACTTCATGGTCATTTATAATGATTTGCGATTTTGTATGTGTGAGTGGGAGTTATTAGAAAAAAATAGAAACACATTTTAAATAAAATATTTGATTTTTAATTAACTTGATATATATTATGTCAATTATGACCTGTTCACATGGAGCAATATTTGCATTGGATATTGAGTACAAGCAGTCTCCATCAAAAATATTAAATTTGTATGCTATCAAGTGTATTAATTGCATTTTGAAAAAATTTCTATGTACTATTCATACAGGGAAAAAAATATTTTTAGATTATTTATTATTTCTGTAAATGGTTTATTTCTTATTCGTAGGCAGTTGAAATTTTAAAATAGTGCATAGTTATATTAATTTTTGCTGTACCTTTGTTTTACTTCAAAATATAATAATAAAACACAAAGTTCTAGCATCCTAGTAATAGTTTATTTTAAATTTCATACCTAGAAATTTTACAATGGTTTTATAATTTTAAAAGTTATCTATATAGTAAAAATGCTCAACATTTAATTATGTTATTATATTTTTTAAAATTTTGAGTGTTGCTCGATAATTGATAGAATTTAGGAATCGAATGACGTCCAATCATTCAGTCCATCAGTCAGTTGAACAATATGTCTTCAATTGGGACCTATAACGTAAAAATATAAAACAGAGTCAAGGATAAAGTTAGTGTATTCATTAAATTCATTAAAAATTAAGAAAAAGTATTTTTACGTAAGGAAACATGCAATGTAGAGCAATTTAAAAAAGAACAAAAAACTAAGCAAAACTTAAGAGCAGCGGTCAGGCTTTTATAGTCTGAAGTATAATAATGTTTGCTGCAAAACTTAGTAACGATTTATGATTCTGTTCTCACCCACGCAATGCAAGTGAAAGTATCAAAGTCATATGACTAACATTATAGCCATGATGATGAATGTATTATATTTTATATTTGTGTGTGATAAGAGAGAGAGAGAGAGAAAGAGAGAGAGAGAAAGAGAGAGAGAGAGAGAAAGAGAGAGAGAGAGAGAGAGAGAGAGAGAGAGAGAGAGAGAGAGAGAGAGAGAGAGAGAGAGAGAGAGACAGAAAGAGAGAGAATCATACCTGAGCAACGTAACGATGGTCAGGGTAAAATCTTGCCAATTGTCCATCATGTGACTCCGCGTACATCACATGCCAAGTCCATGCAATCAGTGTAGGGAAAGTATTTGTAAAGAACTGCAGAAAACCTTCAGCATCACTCATTGGGTGAGGAATGTAAGACGCTGGATGCTCAGTCTGTCAATTAAATAAGTTTAAAAAAATCACACATATATATATTTTTTTTACAGTACATATAGCTTTAAAAAAATAAAAAAATTATTGATATTTAATGCTTATACAAAACATCATCATTATTCGTTACTATTATATATATATATATATATATATATATATATATTCAATTAATTAGAAAATATAAATTCCATGTGTTTAGTATTTGTAATAACAGGACAATGTCATATCATTAATTTGTCTCTATTTTGCTAGTGTAAGACTATAAAATTACCTTATTTCTGATAAGTCTTAACAGGTCTGTTATGCTGGAATAATAGTGTCTGCCATCCATCAAATCAGTCATACGAGGGAAGTTCTGCCAGTCGTTTCGTGTAACTTCGTCACATCGTTGTTCCAATCTGGGCCTAGTTCTGCATCCCCCCATCAACATTGACTTGCATCCCTGAAATTCAAGAAGTTATATTGATGATCCAGTTCTCAAATGAAAAAGGAAGGTAACGTTATGGTGCCGATGCTTACGTTGATGAAATGCAGGACATCTTCTGCAGACTGCAGATAAATGTGACGTAACAAGGCCGATGCTGGGGGTCTTTCACCTGGATGATCAGCTATCATAGGCACAATCATGGATGCCAGCAAAAAATTTGCATGTTTTGAGACTTTTGATTGCCTAATAAAAATATTTAATATGTAATAAATGAGAGTAAGCGCGGAAGCTCGTTTATTAAGAAGAAAGCTATTCAAATATTTAGTACCAATAAAATGAAATGCTTTTGTTTTTCTGAATTCTAACTTACATCATTAATTGCTCGCGCAAGTTTCTTGGTCTTTCATTTTCAAAAGGTTGTTGAGTAGCTGCATAAAAAAGCACTTGGCTCGCGGAGTACACGTCCACTGCATGCGACTAAATGATGACACAAAAGTATTTAGTAAATACGAGTAGACCTTCTTAAAATTTGAGCGGCAAATGTTAATTTATAACTCCAAATATAATTAATTTCATTTTTAATTTAAAAGTATATTTATTTACTTAAACTTACAATATTGCTTCCTGCATTATTCGGACGATCTAAAATGTTTGCTTTAGATAAATTGATCAATTTCGGTACTAATTCACCATTCATTCCTCTATTGAACATCAATTTATTGATGGAAATATTTCCGTGAACTGTAAAAATATATTAAAGTAAAATTTTTATCTATACAATGTATGTATTAAGAATAATTTTATAGTCAATTTCAATTACCTATGTTATTTTCATGCATGTATTTTAGCATTTTTAAAATGCTTTTAATGAATTCTTTCAAGCTATTCTCACTCATCATTGGGGAAATTTCAGAGAATTTCATCTCACAAAGCTCAAGAATCAAATACACGTAATTTTCATCTTCCATCGAGTTTTTCAGACTAAAACATAGATCCATATTGGTAAATTTTAGATATGAGTTCAATAAAAGTTATGAACATAATACCAACCTTAACAATTTTATTAAATTGTAAGCTTAAAAGTGTAATCTATATTATATATATAGCTAATACTCTTAATTATAACCATACAGTATAATGTTATAACCAAGCAATAAACTCGTAAAATATTTATAAATATTATAATATATATAATGACCCCCCCCCCCCTTTATTGCATGAGAAAATACAAGTTGAATTGACTGTACCGATTAATGTTGGGATGGTTTATTTGTAGCATGTTGCGTATTTCTGTCTTCGCTATGAAATAAATTTGAGGATTATTTCCGCTGATTTTGTATCTTTTAATAGCCACTGGCAAGTCTAAATAATTTCCTTCAAAAATCTCTATGTTTCCATGACTGTTTGAATATAACAATTTCTTCAGTAAAATTTGTTCATTATTTATCGTTACCTAAAAAAAAAAAGAAGTTTTACATACTTTTTTTTTAATAATAATTAAAAAGCACAATATGAAGCTTTCAGTTATTTACACATAAAAACTCGTAACTAAAGAAATTATTTAATGCATTACATGCTTCTTACCTCTTTTATGGTCATATTTTTAATTCTAAATTAATTTTTCCTAAAATTCTTATTATGCCTATTATTTTACTCGTTGAGAACTCTTCCAATTTTCAATCGCAACAAGTAACTTAATTTGAAAAATTGAAAACAAAAATAAGAGAATGTATTGTTGGGTGATCTGAAGGCACTAAAGGCAACGATTTGCATTGCAACTGGTACAATAATGTATTTTGAAGGAAGCAATACACTCACAATATTTTTACTACTTTTTTTCCTACAATTCTTGAAATATTTATTTTCATTACATCATAAATTTATAACAAATAATAAATAAAAAATAAAAATTTAGCTCCTTTACCATTATGCAACTTTTTTACCGTATATACATTGCGGGTTGCCTAACTAAAAAAAAAGTCCATCTGCGCGCACAAATCTGCATTTTTGATAAAATATTAAAAGAAATAGCTAGAATATAATATATAATTAGAATTAAAATGTTAATATTTTATTTTCGTTAAGTATATAAATTCCAAAAATAGCGGTGAAAAATATGGTATTATGTCACCCTCGGCAGTAGAGTTTGTTTTTGATATTTCTAGGATATCCAAGGTGACGGGCAAGTGTTTATGAATTACCATGTCTGATGATATATATATAGCAGACGAAGCCAGCGTGATCATTATTGACAGTTTTACAGTGTCTTCAATCATGAAAACGGTAAGTCATCCACGTATAATTATTTCAGCCAAATCTTTATCAAGCACCCATTTTTTTAACATTATTAATTATTTGTTAATTATATTATTTTGAAATTATTATTTACTTGTTGCTACTATTTTATGTTTAGTTTTAATGTTTATTTTTATAGTTAAATACTTGTTGCGTGCATTCTTGTCCATATTTTATTGACCCAGACAGTTCATGTAGCAACATTATACATGTTACAACAAGCATTAATCTTGAAATTGAAAGAAAAAAAATATTTCTAATCATTTAATTTAATAATTTACATACCAAAAGACATTATATTTTTGTCACTGTAGTACATTGGAAGTCAAAATAATTTATTTTAGAGAACCATGTAGAGGTGATTGTGTATCAGTTTAAGTCTCTGAATGAAAATAATTTTTTATTATTAATATTTTATGAAATTGAATTGAAAATTGATCTTGAAAGAGCTTGCAACCACCATGGTGCTGCGTTACTGCTAAATGTCAGAGGATCAATTTAATCAATTTGCATGATTGTCTATTTTAACAAATTTCTATAAAAAAATAAATTAACAAATTAAGTTTCTTTTACCATTATACAGTTATTAAAGGCTTGTAGTTAGAAAGACTTGTATCTTTAAAAGTCACAAGCTTTCCGCTTTATTGTATGTAAAACCTATACCTTCTATGAAACAAAATAATAACACCATTCTTACAAAAAATATTAAATCACTTATTTCTGAGGTAAAGAATTATTTTAATCAAAACGGTCTTAAATTAAATGTTGATAAAACAGAAATATTACAATTTCAAAATTTAAGAAATAAAAATGATACTTTAAATGAAGTTAAATGCGAGTCTGAAACCGTTAAAATTGCAAAGAAAACAAAATTTTTAGGCATAATAATTGGCGAAAATTTAAGATGGTGTGAGCATATTGATTATATTTCTAAAAAGCTTGCATCTACAATTTTTGCAATACGAGAACTTAAGCATGAAAGTCAAATTGATTGTTTAATATCTATGTATTTTGCTAATTTTCATTGTCATGTTAAATATGGTGTGGTTTGCTGGGGTAACTCTATCGATGCAAATAGAATCTTTAAACTACAAAAAAAAGTCATACGCATAATATGTGGTGCTAAATTTAGAGCTGAGTGTAGAGATCTTTTTAAAATTTTAAATATTTTAACTGTACCCTGTGTTTTTATCATGGAATGTGCTATGAAAGTTAAACATAATATTGAGTTTTTTAAAAGCCATGAAATAAATCATAATCATAATACTAGAAATACAAATAAAATTGGAAGTATATATAAAAGAACTGAAATGTATAATAAAGGTCCTTTCTGCAGTTGTCTAAATATCTATAATAAATTGCCATTGGATATGAGAAAACAAAATAACTTATTAGCATTTAAGAAAGAGCTAAAAGTTTTCCTATTAAATAAGCAGTACTACTCAATTGATGAATACATGAATGATGACACAATTTAAATACAAATTTAATTTTGTACATTGTAATGTTGTTTTCTCTTTATTTGTTTTATTTGTAAATGTATATGTTAATGACAATCATTTCTACATTGTCAATTATGGCAATAACCTAAACTAATGCATTTTATTGTGTTATGTATGTTGGATGAAAGAAATGAATAAAGAATTTTGAATTTGAAATTTGAATTTGAAGACCCACAACTATCAACATGTTTTTTTTTATGAGAATAAAATTTAAAAGATCTTAATTTAAAATCTGTAACGTAACCCCCTCCCCTCTACCCCCCTCCCCCCCAATATTTCATATTTAGAATTTTCTTGTGTAAAATTACAGATTTTCCTCTAACTTTAATAAAATATTTGTAGTATAATATCACCACATCTTGTATTCAGTCTTAATATCGAACACTAAATATATATTTGTATATAATTTGAATTATTGAGTGATTAAACAACTGTTTCATAAAATAATGGACCACTTGCAATCAAATGTTTTTAATTGTTGCAGCAAGTAAATGAAAACGATGTTTACATAAGAAATGCATTAAGAATATTTCAAATTATTTTAAAAAGTTCGTTCATTGCAAGTGGTCTATTGAATATTTTTAAAACACAAAGCTAACATCCTAACAGTTGCGGCGAACAGCGCCTACGTGAAACTAATAAATTTAAGAAGTAATTATTATGTATTATAATAATAATGTCATGCATAAAAAAAATGATAGTATATATTTTAATCAATGCATGACAAATCTTTAAATTAAATGCAATTTAATTTCATTAGCTCATACATATTTTATTATTTCAGCTCATCTTGGTTTGTGCTCTCATATCGGTAGTACTGGGTGACTACCCCCTTCGCCTCGAGCCTACATATGCACCTGCGAGGATTCAGCATCCAGTTACTTATGCTCCCCCTAGAACTACAGTTAAAGCTCTTCCTCCCAAGCCTGTATATGAGGCCCCTGTAACTTATGCTCCTCCTAGAACCACACTTAAATCTCTTCCAGTTACTTATGCTCCCCCTAGAGCTACAGTTAAAGTTCTGCCACCTAAGCCTGTATATGAGGCTCCTGTAACGTATGCTCCTCCTAGAACCACACTTAAATCTCTTCCAGTTACTTATGCTCCTCCTAGAATTACAGTCAAAGCTCTTCCTCCTAAGCCTGTATATGAGGCCCCTGTAACTTATGCTCCTCCTAGAACTACAGTTAAAGCTCTTCCTCCCAGGCCTGTATATGAGGCCCCTGTAACTTATGCTCCTCCTAGAACTACAGTTAAAGCTCTTCCTCCCAGGCCTGTATATGAGGCCCCTGTAACTTATGCTCCTCCTAGAACTACAGTTAAAGCTCTTCCTCCCAGGCCTGTATATGAGGCTCCTGTAACTTATGCTCCTCCTAGAACCACACTTAAATCTCTTCCAGTTACTTATGCTCCTCCTAGAATTACAGTCAAAGCTCTTCCTCCCAAGCCTGTATATGAGGCCCCTGTAACTTATGCTCCTCCTAGAACCACACGTAAATCTCTTCCAGTTACTTATGCTCCTCCTAGAATTACAGTTAAAGCTCTTCCTCCCAAGCCTGTATATGAAGCTCCTGTAACTTATGCTCCTCCTAGAACCACACTTAAATCTCTTCCAGTTACTTATGCTCCTCCTAGAATTACAGTCAAAGCTCTTCCTCCCAAGCCTGTATATGAAGCCCCTGTTACTTATGCTCCCCCTAGAACTACAGTTACAGCTCTTCCTCCCAAGCCTGTATATGAGGCTCCTGTAACTTATGCTCCTCCTAGAACCACACTTAAATCTCTTCCTGTAACTTATGCTCCTCCTAGAACTACAGTTAAAGCTCTTCCTCCCAGGCCTGTATATGAGGCCCCTGTAACTTATGCTCCTCCTAGAACCACACTTAAATCTCTTCCAGCTACTTATGCTCCTCCTAGAATTACAGTCAAAGCTCTTCCTCCCAAGCCTGTATATGAAGCTCCTGTAACTTATGCTCCTCCTAGAACCACACTTAAATCTCTTCCAGTTACTTATGCTCCTCCTAGAATTACAGTCAAAGCTCTTCCTCCCAAGCCTGTATATGAAGCCCCTGTAACTTATGCTCCCCCTAGAACTACAGTTAAAGTGCTTCCTCCAAAGCGCGTTTATGAAGCCCCGGTGACATATGCTCCTCCAAAAGCAATAAAGACTTCGTATGGTGAACCATCAGCTTTCATCACCACAGATGCGCAATTTGTTGGCCAAGAATTCTTATTAAATAAGTAAGTATCTGCAATAAGTTTTTTTTTTTTTTTTTTTTTTTTTTTTTTGCAACTTATTTAATGATCTTATTTCTCTCTTTCTTTATTGTAATCAGTAATCAATCAAAATTAAGGTTAATAAAGGAGTTATAATAATTTTGTTTGGTTATACATATTCTAATTGATCATAAAAATTTTAATATAGAACAAAAACTTATTATTTACATTTTTCAAATATTATACAAGCTGCGTTTATGATTCTTGTAATAACTAATATAAGCATAATTAACATCAGAATTTTTTTATTTTGTTTCAGGTTTAGTAACACAGAAGTACTGCCATTCAAAGGAAGCAAGGGAACAACTTTTAAAAATCAAGTTACAGGTCTTTTCACTCCTGAGGAAATTCCAATCAACAACAGATTGTTCACCGACGAGCATAATATTCGCGTAGTCGAGAGTCATCTTGTTGAACCCTTGGCTTAATAATTTAACACCCTGTCATGATTAAATATCACTGTATAATTATTTTTTATGTATAGGCCTATTCTAAAAATAAATTTTCACAATCCATATTTCATAACTGTATTTGATTACAATAGAGTTTGAAAATAAACCATGCATGTACTTTTACGTATTAGTGTTTTAATATATTCTATGGCTACAATTTTTTTTAAGTCATTAATAATAGTTGTTGAAAATACCTAAATCCTTCAAGGTATTTTTATCACAAAGCTCGAGTAGTCTTATGATCATTATTATTATTTTTTTAAATATTAAATATTATTATATTTTGGATAAAATATATCCAATTTAACATTAAAAATTGTTTCATATTGCAAATAAAATAAATAAAATGTAAATTAAAAAAAAATTATATAACACTTATTAAGAAATTTATTTAAACCATATTTTTTGCTCCCGGGTATTTTTAATTTCAAATCATTTTTCCGAGTTTTACTTTTTAAAATTGTATTAGATTATTACTTTTTTTTTTCAAATATAATTTCAATAGGAAAAATGCTGGCAATTTGCTAAAAAAAATGTAGACATTTTAAATTTTAGGTGATCTAATATAAACACAATATCATGTTTTTCAGGTGTACTGTAAAATTGTGAATAATAAAATGAAACCAGCGATTTTTGAATTAAAGACCTTGATTACACGTTCAAATATTTTTTAATAACATTTTTGTAATATTTGACAAATTTAAAATTTTAATCTTAATAAAATTATTTTTTTATACAAATAACTCAATACTACAGTCTATCATCAAAGAAATAATTATGGAAAGATCGAGATTATTTTATTTAATAATATTTAGTTCTTTTATTTTAAACTTAAGTATTTTTTTTTTAACTTTTTTGGCCCATAATTAAAATTGAATTATTATTATTCATATTTAATTCTATTTTTCAATGTACAGATTATGTTTCTTGAGTAAACAATAATACGATAGTTCAACTTTTGTCATGTTAAAAAATTATGGCACTTGTTTGAAAGACAAATAAAGAGGCTTGTCAGGCTTATTGATGAGGAGAGATTTGCAGTCCAGTTCACCTTCACCGCACCAAGAGATCTCAAAATCACGAGTAATCTGGTGAAGAAAATAATACATTTGATTATATTTTTGCTACTATCAAACAGAGTAAATAAGAAAGAGTGAGAGAAAGGCAATAAACTACAAGCTGCTAATTTTTGTCACCAAAAAAAATTTGTTATCAATTGGTGCATACTTTGTAAGTATTCATATATTGCCTCAATGTTTTTGTATAATTTATATTGTCGAATAACTAAACAAATACTATAACAAATAATGATAATAATAAGTGAGCTTAATTCTCTCTCTCTCTCTCTCTCTCTCTCTCTCTCTCTCTCTCTCTCTCTCTCTCTCTCTCTCTCTCTCTCTCTCTCTCTCTTAATTTGCTTCTTGCTTTTGCATAAACGCCCTAAACTGGGTCCATGGATCACAATTGAAATGAGTATAATATAAACTTACGCGTAGCAATAACATTTGCATGCTTTGTTCTGCAAGGCGACGAGCAATGCACGTCCGGGGTCCGTGACCAAAAGGCAATGACACGAATGGATTTATAGTTTCAGCTAGATCGTGTCCCTTCATCCATCGCTCAGGAATAAATTTCTCGGGATGACGAAACCATTCAGGTTGCCTGCTAGTCACTTGACTTTGAGTCACCACTACTGTCTACAACATAAATTTCATCAACTTAATCTATACATTTCTATATTTAAAATATTATTATTATTATTTTTCTCTGCTGTCTCTGTTTATTGAAACATTGAGTATTTATTGAGTTTATTGAGCCTTATTGATAAGTTTATCGTAATCACCATAAATGGAACCCTTCATAAAATACAGTATAAATACAAGCACCGTAAAATATCATTGCTATATAGATTATAGTATTGTATATTTTATACTGTTCATGTTTAAATAATACAGTTAACGTACTCCACTGGGCACTAGGTATCCTGAAAAGATTGTGTCTTGCTGCAGAACTCTCCCTACACCCACGGACACTGGATTCAGTCTAAGGGTCTCCTTGAGCACCGCCTTGGTGTAACTGGCACGTGCCAGGGTGTCCGCCGTGCACATGCTGTCATCACTAGGCAACAACTCTCGCGCTTCCTCTCGTAGTTTACTCTGGCATTCAGGGTTGATTGCCATGTGGTAGAGAGCAAAACTTGACGTGTAGGTTGTCTGCAGGCAAAATAATTATATTATACCAAAGCCTTAGTACTTGTGTGATAATGTTGTTGGTTCTTTATGCTTTAAATGATGTTCGTAAACCCTGTTTTTTGGAGTGCACCAAACCACAAAAAAATTACGACCACCTAATGCTTTTTAAATGGCATTGCGCATTTTTTTTGGAGCAAGGGAACAGGGTTCACGAACATCATTATGTTGTTGCAAATCTTTTTTTTTTTAATAACAATATGTGTATATTATATTTAAGTATTATACTATTTTATATATAGTTTATGAATTGAGACAATAACGTGCATAGGTTTCCCCACATACAATATTTTAAATTTTCTATTCAGTTGCATGGAATGTATGCAAACTTCATACCGTGTCGACCCCTGCAAGCAGCATGTCCACCGCCATGCCCACGACGTCTTTACGATCCAGTTCCGGTGACTCGAGATACTGCTCGAGTAATGAGGCTGGCCGTGACTCGTCTCCTTCACGAGGGCGTCTTGTAACAGACATCGCGGCCACTTTGTTCTCTACTAATTCCACAGCCACTCTGTCACACACAATTAAAAATACATCTTTACATTTTAATGGTTTTTCATAAATTTTTTAGATGATTTCAATGCTTGCTGATATACGTTTCTTTCTTTATTGTTTTACAAGTGTTTTTCAACTATATTATATAAGTTTATTAATTTCAACTGTAATAATAAATAAAAAAATTTAACTTATTTAGCTTTGTCTTGCTGATCAGTGATCACAAACAATATGTTTTCAGACAGCTAAATATGAAATGCTTTAACTCACTTTTCGAGATAGAGAAGAGCTGTCTCCAATTTACGATACAGCGGAGTTCTCATTTTCCTCCAGAGTTGAGGTCCGTTGTCTGTACCAAGGATGCAGCTATTGGCGACGAGAGCTGCATCGATGAGACGTGCAGGTCTTGAGTCAGAGGCAAGGGAGTTACCTTTCAGGGTACCCAACCTAATGTCAAATGCTACCAGACACGTCACTGAAATAATAATTAAAATTAATTTTGTCTAGCATATCACTCTGATATAAATTTGCTACTTACACACGGTGCAATATTTTCAACGTGCATATTAAATTTGATTGAAACAATCTCCATTTAAACCATTAATTGCTCCGTGTGAACAGGCCATAGCCATAAAATATTGAAGCATCGTTATTCACAAGTGTAAAATAAACTGAGTTATAGAATAACATTAATTATAATAAACCGAGAATGGATGATTATTTTTTAATATATCAAAGAAAAATTATTTTAATTTTAGAATTATCAGAACCCTGCATCACCTGCATGTGACATTTAAATTGATATCCTTTTAAAAAACATTTCTTTTTCTTTTATATGCATTGTAGCTAGGTTTCTTATATATATAATTATCTCTTTATTTTATCATTTATTCGTTTGCATATACTTAATGACACTCTTACACTCCAAAAAAAGACGAGAGAGATCATCCAAAAAGTCAGGTGGAATGGTTCCTGGCTGCAAAGTCGTATACTTGGTGTTCACTAAATGTAAAAACTCCTCGAGAACAGCATCAGTACCACCAATGTAAGCACGAACATTCTGAGGACGACTCAACGCTTTTTGCAATGACGTGCGTAGACGTGACCACTCCTGGCCGTTGCTGAGAAATATCAGAACAAAAATATAACATTCGCATCATCGCTAGTAAATTAATGATAGACATATATTATAACTTATATGTTTTATTTTTATTAATTTTTTAATGTGCCCCACTCAAACCAAATTCCGTAGAAGAAATCCTTTACATAAGGCATGCATTTACACATTTAATAGAAATTTGCCTTTAATGTGTTTTATTTTTAAAATGCCCTGTGTACGTCCTGACTCAATTTTTTTATTTTTACCTGAATCAAAAATAGTTAACAGGTATTATTGTACATGAGCTTTAATTATTATTCCTTTACTCAATACACTCTTTGTGTTATATTTAAGTATTTAACTAGCATTTATTTATCGATATATTATAAATTGTATCCCAATAACCAGCACTCCTCGATGAATTAATATGCTCACGTTGGTAGCAGTCCTCCAGTGTTGTAGACGTGGGGTCTGCTGAGGCGGAAATGTTGTAGTGCGAGGTGACTGCGACGACACGGATATCTACCTTCACCGACTCTAAACAATGTCTTCACGTCTGCTGGATCGAACAACCACACCACAACCACCCCAGGCACCAGTTCTTCTCGTACCACGGGTCCGAACTGAGCCAGCTTGCGAGCTCCATTTCGATGTAAGCGATCGAATTGATACTCTCCTATAATCAAAAGTAAAATAATTATTTAATTACTATATTATAATATGAAAGCGTGAGATGCAAAAGAAGACATTCGACATACTCTGTAAGCGTCATTTTCTCTTACTAAGCAGGTGGAAAATGAGCCATGCAGCAAATTTTGAATCTCTTCTTTTGCATCTGAGACTTTCATTTTATGTTATATAATATGTTTTAATATGAATTATTAAAATATTATGTTATGTAAATAACATCATAAACAAATAAAATATTTGTATATTAAAAAAAAAAAAAAAAAAAAATCTTAAAATATATTATACTGTATAATAGAATTGATTTATTTTGATTTCAGAAACCCACCGATTGCGGGCAAATATCTCCAGAGAGTTCCAAGCAAAGGCAGAGCACGTGGTCCAGGCATCTCCTCCAGAGGACGAGGCTTCACGTCAGCACAGAAAGGACGTCGTCCCATACATGCACCGGCACGAAATACCCGTACCAGCCTGTCAGCAGAACATCACATGTTGTAGCTTAATTATTTTTATATTTTGTGCCCTGCTTGCTATATTATATATGCTTATAATTATTTATTTATATCATCATAGTGTCATAATATAATAGTACTTGTGAAAATTCTGGTGTATTTAAAGTATTTTATACTATAATTATTGTAAGAAGAAAGGTAATTATTGTTCCTATATACTGTGTGTGTGTATATATATATATATATATATATATATATATATATATATATATATATATATATATATTATATAAAAATACTTGCATTGCTATGTGACATTTAAATTGATAGTCTTTTACAAAACATTTTTTTTTTCTTTCATATGCGTTCTTGCTTTCTTAATTATCTCGTTATTTTATCGTTTGTTCCTTGCGCGCGTCTCTTGGCTTCATGGTATTCGTGAATTAAAATGATAACATCGTCTGCAAAGATGAGAGCTTGCAGTAATTGCAACCACGAAAGAATGTTATATAATATAATAAGTTATAATGTTGTTGTAAACTTTTCTTATTAAAAATTATTTAAACGATCAAGTTTACGTTAAAGGACCTTAATAGTTACTAATTTAAGTTAAACATTAAATATAAGGTTAATGTTCAACAAAAATTGTTATAATATATTTGCACCCCCCCCCCCTTTATTTATTTTTATTATTTGTTAAGAAGAAAATTAACTTCAATATTTCAATATCTATATTGTAGTATCTATTACCAATATTTATATTTCTTCTTTGTATTTTCATATGATAAAAAATAATAATAATAAAAAGCAGTGGAGAGGCCAATGACCTTTCTCTATCATTAATAAACATCAGTTCTTTGACGTCATTTTAGAATTGTAAATTTTATTCATACAATTTTTTTACATTATGTTACTTTCAATGATATATCTGTTCTCATCTTTTTATATAAAATCTTTCTAAAAATAAATATTGGAAAATATTTTCTTATTGCAATTTCTTACGCAGCTTAATTTCTAACCTTATATAGGGTATATGTATTTATCTTGTTATTCTACCTAATTTATTATAAGGCATAGAGATAATTTTTCTTCAAGAAATTGCAAACAAAATAAGCAAATTCAAACAATACAATGCGTGACGTCAAAACTCTGATATTATAAAGTCAAATATCAATAATAAACATAAGTGGTATTAGAATGCGGATCTTTATTGCTTTTAGGAGTAAAGTAATTAAGTGCACATCGTTTGCTCGTAGTATTATTCTTGATTACATTACTTCAAATAATTAAAGGAGTTTTTTTTCTTTCATTGTTTTATCAAAACGACATATTCACGTACTATAATTCATATCATGTTTATTTGAAATCCAGTAAAATGTTAGACCTTTTGTATAGCATTTCGTGTTGTAAAGATGATTTCTAATTTCTCACCTATGTTTTAGTCAGATTTGATATGACCCACCTGTGCATGGCTGTGCTGACTCAACGACTCCCTCAGGTACTGCTCAGGTAGATGTTACTTTCACTCTCACGCGGCTCACTCTGAGGCACCATACGTACTGGCGCAATCTCACGCGTGCATTGCCAGACAACAACACACTGCGGCTACTCAACGCCACCTGCATGTGGTACAGTCACGGAGACCTGAAGGAGACTTCCAGACTTCGCGAGTTCAGAGAGAAGAATGTTCTCCAATTTCGCTTTTTTTTTTAATGTAAATAAAGTTTAACCTTTGTAACCTTGATCAGTTTTATACAAGTATAAGATAATATGAAACTGCAGACCACATTCTCCCTCGCTCCTCGTCACACACCACCTCCCCTCCCTCTAAATCTTATGGGAAATTCAAGCCTGTTTTCAGATTTTTAGAAAATGTATCCCATTTATATTTTCTTGAATATTTCTATAAGTGTCGATCTTCTTATAGTTAATAAATCAGTCACATTTTCTAAAATATAATTATTCTCTCTTTATTTTTTTTTTAATTTATATGCATGATATACACAATACACACATATATTTATCAAAAGATAAACCCATATCATACCTCCAAATTAAATACATTAAAACACCCTTTCTATACTTTTATAAAAATATAAATAAAATAAAGCTCACAGAAAAATATATTACGTTCTAATCTTGTATCCATATTGTTTCAGCTTCCACACCAAGACATAAATATAGATATTAATAATTAAAGCGAGCGATGCAAAATAAGACTGTTTCAATAATCTCCAATGTGAAGTTTTTACTTTTTTTTTTTTTGTAGAAATACCTTGCTACTACATAAATAAAAATGAACTATACTATAAACATGCAATAAATTAAACAAAAAATGTATTTTGAATATTCTTTACAAAATTATTTTATTTAAAAATTGGCATGCTAATCTTGTTCTACAATTAATAAAATATTACAACAAAAAAGTCCTATTTTACATTTTGAATTTGTGTAATTATTTATAAGCATTGTTCTAAAACTTTACTTTACATTGAATGAATCATTGCATAGCAAGACAAGAACTAAAGAAAATTTTAAGACATTTTCTTTAACCGAGAACGACGTATTTCTGGTATAAAAAATTGAAATTACGCAAGTGCATTCATTAAAAAAAATGCGGTTTTTATTAAAATATATCGTAATAAATATTAAAATGTGACATAAATAATTAAAAATATTAATTCATTGTTTTGGTTTTGATGAGAATGTAAAATAATGAGCAATGACCGAATCATGATTTAGTCTTCAATTGTTCCATAGAAATTGATTTGTAATCTAGTACTATGACACTGGCAAGATATATAATTATGTTGAGGCGATTGATCCTGATGACGAACTCAATCAATCAGTCCTCACAATCTGTGTTAGCGGCTCTCGAGTACTAATGACGGAGCGGATCCAGTCTGCATACATTGATACACGAACGTAGACACCGGGGAAGTTCTTGGATCCACAACCAACACCTGAGGAGACCACACCCACTTGTGTGTGTACGTCACCGTCACGGATCACGAGAGGACCACCTGAATCACCCTGGAGATCAAAGGAACACCATGGAAACTTTTATGAATTTATATTGTCACTTAACACAAGATATTAATTACATCGGGGTTTTATGAACGTTAAATTTCTTTATATATATATATCCCATATTCTTGTAAAATATTAACTTACTTGACACGCGTCCTTGCCTCCATTGACAGTGTCTCCCGCACAAAGGAGTGCTTCGGTGATCCCGGAAGGGTAGTTCCTACGCGAGGCCGTGACTCGCGCATATGCCGAGTTACACTCGCTGTTGGGAAGTATGTTCACTCCAACTTCACGAAGAACGTCACTGCGCTCACCACCAAATTCTGTATGACCCCAGCCTGAAAATGTTACTTAATTATATCACAAGAAATATTATCATTTGAATTTATATTATAAAAATGTTAGTTACATAACTATATCGCATAGAAATATGACGAAGTGACAGCTGGAATCAATGCAATAAGTAGTCTGACAAAAATACTGGAGTTTTTGAAATAATATATTACTATATAATGAATGCTATAATATTTCAGTGAAGTACGTATCGAAAAGTTTAAAACAAAACAGCATTTTTCTAATAAGTAATTATAATAATAAACTGACCTGTAAGCATGGCTATTGCGCCATCAAAGGTCCTTCCGTCACCTGGCTGAGGCAGACACACAGGTTGCACGAACTTGGAGAAGGTGACACGCTCTCGCAGCTTGAGCAGCGCTAAGTCATGGTAATAACTGGGTGCGCGGTACTGAGGGTGCACCGTCGACCTGCTGACATTGACGTCACGAGGAGATGCTGCATCGTCCGTACGAGAGAAATCGAGTTCACCCACTCGAACCACGTCAGCCCTCCTGAATGGTAAATAACATACATGCATAATAAGTAGGTGAATCAAATAATCCTGTATGCTCATAGGAAATGTAAAAAATCATAATACTCTTCAGTTGATTACACGCTGCCCCCCCCCCCCCCCCCCCCGCCCTAATCAGTAATAGATATAGTTCACCAAAAAATAAAAATATCTGCCTAGCCTTGTCATCAAAGAAATTTAATAATATGTTACATATCATGACATGTATTTACATCATAAATACTTGTCCGCATTCGACGAATCGTAAAATTATATTTTGAGGTGTTAATTTTTTAGACATTTATTGTTATATAAAAGAATGGCATATCAATGCTAAATTTTTACCGTCGTATAAAGTAAAATAACTTGGTCTAAATTATTTTGCTCGTGCTTCAATAATAGTTAACTTTATTTGAGGCGCATACAGGGCATTTTTATCCATCATATATAACATATGAACCTTGTAGATATTAATAGGCCAAAAGTAATACAATACAAAAATGCAATATAATTTGAATGAAATGGCTCGCTCATAAAGTGCAATATTTACACTGTGCAATAAACTTACATGAAATTTGAATGTAATGGCAAATACTGCATGCTATCAAATTTACTGCACATTGAAAATATTTCATTATGTACTGTATAGTATAGATCTTTAGGTAAGTGTCTATCGAAATATTCACACTCTATCATTGTTCTCGATTCGTATGTATGTGCATCTGATATTTATATTATTATTTTACTAATTAAGTATTATTCACTTAAAGTGTAAATTTGACGTGCGTCGACAGATAAACAAATTTGTTTATCCTTCGACGCACGTCAAATTTACGCGTCATTTGAACAATACTTTTGGGCTAGAAACTGAATCTATTGAATCAACTATCAACTTAATTATATAATGGCTTTTGCCTATAATACCTGCGTACTGCGCAATGTGCCGCTGTGAGGACCCATTCCTCGGAGAGTAGGGACCCTCCACAGTACCAATCCACGTCACCTCCCGCGACCTTGCTGCGCTCACCAACCGCTACCTACAATCATACAAAATTATCTCTAGCAAGCGTGAACTAATTAGTGTATATACTTTACATTCAATGTCGGCTTTTATGCGATATATAAGAGTACAAAACGTTATTATAATAAGTGGGGAAATACACAAGATATACACTTAAAAATATGAAAATTACTTTGAATTACGTAGCAAAATTTTCTTGTGACTATTTTTTTTTCTTTTTTCTTTTGAGTTACCTTAGTTTTATTTGCTTACTTATAACACGACAATGTTATACATAATTATCTCAAAGCAACGTAATTATTTAGATATAATTATTATTGTTATTATTATTTTGAAGATTTAGGATGATAAATTCGACAGAAAATATGAGAAGATAAATTAAATGTAATATCATATGTAAAAGTTGTAGAGGTTACGAAAATGTATTTTTTTCCTTTCTTAGAAATAAAAGGAGGCTTAATACATTATATAGACACAAACACACAAAAATATATATTGGTATAAGTACAATAAAAATAACAAATTTTGCTAACCATCCAAGGTGAGCTTCTTGCTGTTCGAAGCGGCACTCCTCCGATAGCTGCGCTCAAGATGCTGTTTGAACCGACTCCAGTGTTTGATCTACCGTCCAGTAACCCGCAGCCTGTAAAAACATACACGTCATAGTTCTTGTTATTCGATCAGGCGGCTTTTACTCGTGGAATTCAATCAGGACTTTCATGGTCAATTCCGGATTGCCGCGTGCCAGTGGTTAACGTGAGGAAATCCCATATATACATTATATACACATCACATACACATTACACATGTATATTAAATAAGACGCAGTCATTAGATGAACCAATCTATCATTTTCTTAATTAAATCGTGTACCACAAATCTGTTTTGTTTGTCGCTATATTTTATTTCTTGTTGTTTTTGTAATTAAAAAAACTTGGTTAATAATGTTATTAATTTGGCAAGGTTATGTATAGTATTAAAGCTTCAACGTGTAATTTTTAAAGCTATAATTATATCATGGTGCTCATTACTAAATAATTAAATTAAAATTAAACATTGTGTTTGAATTAGTACTTTGACACTTATTATAAAGAATTATTAAGTATATAAAAATAAACATACTTTAAACATGATTAGGATCAAATTCCAACATTGACTTGATGTAGCATTTTTTTCTCTTAAATTATCAAAGTTTAGGTGATTAATTTCATATAATAAATCAGGTTTTTAATATTTAAGTAACAACAACAACAATAACAAATGTAGCATTAAGTACAAAATAACGAAATTGAAAGTTTATTATAGTAATGTATTTGGACATGGAACGCGTGTCCGCTTCATGATGTTTTTTCCCCATAGCTGCGATTGCCCAAGTTCATTATAATTTATAAGGAAATTGTAGCCACGAATCAACTTAATTTTATTTGTATGTAATAATTTGATCTCTATATTTAGATTTGAAGCGGAAAAATTAATCATGATTTATATCCGTAACAAATAAAATACCTGGAGAAAAATATACACTCACTTTAATTTTTTTATTTCAAGTTCATTTTTTACCATCATAGCTTTATTTACATTCACTCGCTTTTCGTAGTTATTCGTTATTTTTATCAAATCAAAACTCAAGGCGATAATCATTATTCTTTTCATTACAATTAAAGTGTGAAAATAAGCATAATACTTTTTCTGAGAATTATATTTGTTGTAAATTAAATTAGTTTTAGAACTCTCAATAATATTATTCTTTCGTTACGAGTTGTGATTTTAATAATTATAGTGTTAATCAGAAAATGCTAAAAATGCAAATCTGCACCAATTATACTGTAATTTGTATCAAATAAATTAAAATAACCTAAGTTTTGTAAGTTAATACGTGAAATAGGATTCCATCCCTTTCAGGTTTAAAATTTTTAGTTTATTATTATTATTTTATTATTATACCTTTTTTTTTTTTTACTTACGTGGTTGCGAAGTTTGAGTTGGTTGCTTTTGAATGGCTTGTTTTGGTGGTGGAGGACAGCACACTAGAGGTCCTCCTGTCCAGCCACAGTACGTACGAAATCCTCGACGTCTCAATGTCTTACACTCGAACTCCGGCGTGCACTTCATTTGTCCAGGACACTTGACACTCTCGTCATCGTGACTGTCTTCGTGCGAGTCCTCAGGAGTCACCCACTCAGTGTCCCTGCGGTCTCCCCAACCACCTCCGTACATTCCAGGGTATCTGCCAGGGGGGCTGCCATAGCCTCCACCACGGTTATAGAACCCAAAGAATTGACATCCTATCATTTAAAAAAAAAATAATAATTAGATTTCAAATCTATAATAACAAATATATATTATTGAAAAAATAATTTACAGGTTCTTTTAAATTAAAGAGAAAAATATACAAATTAAAATAGTAAATAATAATACACAGCAATACTATTTATAGCATAATATACCAAAGATATAAGACCCTGTATGTGTGGCTTCGGATTCATGCAGCTCTATTTCACATTATTTCATTTCACTTATATTATATATATATTATATATATATATATATATATATATATATATATATATATATATATATATATATATATATATATATATATATATATATATATATATATATATATATACTGTATATACATATATTCTGACCGTAATCAAGAGACTGATTTTTGTCCATTTTTTTTACTATATAACCTCAATATTGCAAAATATGATAATAATAATAATAATAACAATTTTAATCATATTAAAATATTCACGTAAGCAAAATAAAAAGTGTGTTTTCCCATTCAAAATTAATGTAGAAATAAATCGTATAGTCTTACCGGTTCGATGTGCGAGGCACGTAAGAACAAGAGTCAGCAGAAGAGAGGACACCATCTTCGTAGATCAGTTAAGACTGAGAGAATAGAGTTTCTGAATTAAGTTGAAAGAAGGATCGAGTTGAAATATTATTACCTCGCGCTCGTCTCCAATTAAGAGAGTAAATTTCACGCTGAATCACTCACTGGTCACCTGCCGAGTTGAAATACAATAAACATGCCACTTCCTTACAAAAATATAATTACAAACAAAGGTCATTTCAAATAAAATATTCACTAAAAAAAATAAAGAATTTATCATTCCAACATTACTTTGCAATTATTAAAAACACAATGCAATACTTTATAATCATTAAAAAATATGGTTAAAAAAAAAAACAGAAAAAAAACTAGAGAGAGAGAGAGAGAGAAAGAGATTCTGTAATCTTGAGAATTTAGAAGCAGCCTCTTGGCTTGCAGAGAGAGAGAGAGAGAGAGAGAGAGAGAGAGAGAGAGAGAGAGAGAGAGAGAGAGAGCATGAGAGACTGGTTTTTGTAAAGTATTATTATTTATACTGTACTGTATAATACCTACACAAAAATATACTTATATAATTTTACAATTCCAATCATATACCATAAAACAAATTTTTTCGACCAAGTTTATTTTTAATTTTACGTCCTCTCTATACTGGCCGGGCTAAAATGAAAAACCTATAAGGTTTTTAAAATTACAACGCTCGCTTCAGACGCTCGCTGAACCTTTTGTTAAAGCACACGACTATGACGTAAAAAGCACAACCCAATAAGTATTTATTGACGTGAACGAGCAGCAAGAAATAAGGTAAAAAGAAAGAAACAAAAGTGTGTAAAGGTGATTCTATAAGATATTGCGTTGCTGATGATGTGCAATTTAATATATTTTAAAGCTTTGGAACCGAGCTATTTAAAATTAAAGTAATAATAATAATAATATAATAACATAGCCAGCCCTATACCAGGCTAATATTATTGAATTGATATATAAAATTATCTTTGCTATGCTAGTGATCATACTAATCATGATATATTATAATAATAATGTTCATAAAAAAATGACAATTGACACTTTTTTGTTAACAACTAAAATAAAGAAAGGAAAAAAATAGAGAAATTGAACCCGGAGTGATTGTAAAAATTATCTCCTGTTGCGGGCACCTGGGAACACTACATCCCCCACATTGGTTTGCATAAATGCCCTGTCAAACTAATTTTTGCAGACAGGATATTTATATCCTTAAAGAAAGTTTCTTGCCAATGATGTGTCATGAACAATACATAAAGTTCCATAATCTTCATCTTTGAAAGCTTAAATTCAAGATTTATGCACTAATTTAATTTACTAAATATTAGAATGAGTTAATTTGTTATTTTTATCATATGCAATTTTTTTTTTTTTTTAATTCGAAATACAGAGATGCACTTTTCCTGCTTATTATTATTATTATTATTTTTTTTTACTTTTTTTTTTGTACACAGTTCATTATTACTTTTTTTTTTTAATGTAATACCATATTTCTAGTTTATAATTAAGACAAAAGTGAATCATATTTAATTACTCACCTGTTATGAAATATTATTATTTCTAATTGACCTTCCTTCAACTCTTATCGGAGTGATACACTGTTCACTTTGAATTTAATTTGAAAGTTAAAGTCACCATGCATGGGTAACAGCAAACAAGTTCAAGATTAAGGTAAGGTGTTAGCGGCATGAGGATGAGAATTGAACTAAATTGTGTTACATACCGCGCGAGCAAAAACAAGAACGACTACCTGTTGAGAAATTCTCAAAACATATATAGCAGTGGGAGAACTCTTGGAGGTCTGAATATATATTTTAAATGACTCACATTAAAATGTTTCCCACGTATTCTAATTAATTAATACACGTTTTATTTCAATAATAATAAAAATCTCCCATTATGTGACTTTACGGGTAATGCACGGATTTTCCTGCATGCATGATCGCGCTGACCACAAAAATGTGCATCTTATATTTCTGTAAAGGAATTTAAAACTCAAGGATACTGGGAAGAAATTAATGTTTAATGTTATTCAACTATTTTAAAAATCTATGTATGTGCGAATCTTTGTATATAATGGATATACTTCTTCAACATTGTAAAATCCAATAAAAATAATACTAATAATAAATATTTAAAATTTTAAAGAATTTATATGCAATAATATGTAAATAAAATATTAAAAAGAAAATATAAAAATTAATTTAGCAAATAAATCTTCTAGCTATTTTTTTTTCTAAAGTAAATTATCAATGCATTTTAGAACATTATTGCAAGATTTTTTTGCCCCTAAATATAATACAGAAATTTTCTTTGTTATTGCAAATAGAGCAAGGAGATTGTAGCAAGAATTCCTTGGAATAATTTACAAAACTATAAGGTAGAAAATTTACATTGCAGTTGCATAGAATCATATATTTAAAAAAAAAAAAAAAAAAAAAAAAAATGGGCTTCCCGTTTTATATGATCTTGTCCTGACCGAAGCGAGACGATTTACTTAATGTCTGTCTCTATGGGAAGGATGTCGCACGGAATCATTCTCACCTCGGCTGCTGGGCAAACCCAACTCACGATGTGAACCTGTTTCTTGATCATTAACCTTGCAAGAGGATGAGACCAAGTCACATAAACAATCTCTCATTCTATTAAACCGCAATTAATTTATGAGAATTCAGAATTTAATTATTCTCATAAATTTTTATATTAAATGTATGGAAATATATATATATTTTTTTATAATGGGATAACACTTACATTTATTTGGTGCATTCATGTATACCATAAATATGTAATTTTGAAATAAATCTGAAGAATCGTAAATTTTAATAAACGACGTGACAAAGTGTGAGTGTTTATAATATATTACATATTATATAAACTACTGTACGTATACATATATACACACACACACACATATAATATTAGGTTTAAACGCGGGTTCAGGATAGTAATTTTACAAATAAAAAAATAATAAATTAAGTTTAAAAAAATTAAGTATATATTTTATTTTACTATTTAGCAAGACAAAATTTCTTGAATGACACACAAAATAAGCATTTTTATTTATATAGTTATACTTTTATTGATTAATAATTATATAATATATTGTATATCATAAGTTTTAATCAGTAATATCGGGTGACAATTAGTATAACAAAAACACTAAACAGCTTCTCAAATTAATATGCAAATTAATCTGCAAAATAATAAAATCATCATCATAACATTATAATACTATCAATTATACAGAATATTATTGTATATAAATATGTTAAAACCCATCATGGTGTTTATTTAAATAATTATTCAGCAAACAAATATTTGCAAAATAAAATAAACATTTTATTTTAATTATCAAACATATTATAAATAATAAAATTATGGATTTAACGAGCGCGCGCGGGTTACACTATTTGGATTCTATTTTATTATTATTTTTAATATTATTATTTCACACGTTTTTCAAATAAAAGTTATATTGAAAATACATGGCAAGAATTTTAAAATTGCATTTTTTCTTTAAATCAAATCAAAGAATTGCATATTTAAATAGTATTAAATAATAAATAACATAATTCAATAATAAAAAAATTATCATAATACTGCTCACATACTGAATAATACATTAATAATTAATATTATATATTTTTATTTTATATATAAGGTATATATATAGCTATATTGTATAACATAAAAAAAAGTTCTCTTTTATAGCAATATTTCATCGCTATATTGTATAATAATAGGTCAAGGGGCGCTATATAAAAATACTTATAGTTTTGATTTGTACTGTTTTTATATCTAGTTTACTTTGTAGATATGGCATTATATTGATGATATTTACATACACATCAATGGTTTACGAGGGGAAGACTAGATATACTTATACCAGTTGTAACACACAAGAGCATCTTTTTAAGCTATAAGCTCCTGGTATACATTTTCTTTCAGTTAACATAATTATTCGGGACGTTTTTTTTTTTTTTTTTTTTTTTTGAAACCCCTTATGATATTATATTAAAAATAATATAAAATAATACAACACACTAATAGATTTTTTTATATATATAAAAAGACTATTTTGAAGTGATTTTATTTAAGAAACTGGCATAATAATAAAATGTTATTGCATTTCATTTATGTAACCTAACTACAATTATGTTGTTTTTAATGGATGTTATCGGTTTAAAAAATTCTTGAAAATTTTCTCTAGTCTTAAAACACGTAAAAGTATGTCTAGTATTTCTCATTAAAATTTCTCCGAAATTTCTTGTAGCAGTTTTCTCAAAAATTGCAAAAAAATACGTGTTTTTTCCTCATATGCATATGTTAAATTAGGGGACCTTTAGCTTCCCCCGCGCGCTAAACCGATAAGCTCCATTAGGGAAAACATGCTGCATACTAACAAAAATCATAAAAAAAAATAATTTAATAAAAGAATCATTTAATTTTTTTTAAAGTAATATTATAAATTAAAAATAATACGACGGCACAATAATATCTTTGGTCATGGTTATAAAATATTATACCTGATTGACTTTGCTTGCGGGCGTTTTTTTCTTTACTCTAACTTTAATAATACGTACTGTAACAAAATTATAAGCAACTCTTTAATGGTTTAACTGTGTTCTCTCAACTTTTAAGTGCATAACTATCAGTTTAAGTATACATAATCAAAGTGCAATAACTTTTTTTTTTTTTTTTTTTTTTAGTTAGAAGAGGATTTTTTATTGCTTATTCTGATAATCAGAATCCTTTTAAATCGATTGATGTGTAATTTTCTAATTTATGACTTCATTGAGTATTTTAATTATTTTTTAAAATTGCGATACATATGGCGTCATGGTCATTAACTTTTGCTTGAAGGCTCATGTGCATGTGAACCAAGAAATTACAAAGTCACACACATAAATTGATTCTGGACCTAGACAATGCTATCTTTTAGAATATGCAATAAAATTACGCCTAAAAAAATGTCTGGGCTTGCTCATTGAAACTAATTATAATACAACATACAGTATTCGCCTTTGAAAACGTCGTGTTTTTGTTTTTTTTTGTTTTTGTTTTTTCTAGATTGGGTAAAATAGTCTGGAACCTGTCTTAAATACATTCCTTTCTGTGTAAGTATTTTTGAGTTTAAAACAAAATAAAGTAACAAACAAAAATATGGATACTTATCATATTATAAATTATTTAATTCACATGGTAAAATAAAATAATTTTAAAATCTAATTGTAAGACACATTATTTAGATAATATATTTCATATTATATAAAATTATGGTTTATTTATATAATTATAATAGGATCATAATATAAAGTATATTATATTGCACACATAATGTACCAGTATATGTAATTAAAATTGACCCTACCATATAGGTACTCTGTTATAAATATTTATAAATTAAATATTGCATGCATAACAAACACAATATTTACACCTCAATCTATATGACTATAATATTGTGTTACTAAAATATTATTATATTTACTGCACACATATTTCAAGCTGTACTAAATTCTAATATAAATATTATAAACATTATACATAATTTATTTCATACAAAGAATATTTATTTTTCCTATAACAAACTGTAAATAATCAGTCTCCATTAATCTGTTACAGGGATTAATATTATAATTACTTATGTATATTTGTGTTATTGGGTAAAATGTGGGATAAATTATTCAAATTGTTAAGTCTTATTTTTGTTCAATTACAGTATTATAATCAATATTTATATCATATTAATGCCACTCATATACATGTGTATATTAAGGAAAATAAACCATCGCGGTTAGGTATGATAAATTGAAAGAAAAGGATAGGAGAAAACCAGCAAGGGCCTTAGCATAGTGAAGAGAGTCCCATAGTTCGGTGAAAATCTTGCTAGCACAGATATAAAATAACTAACACATTGGAAATATTTCGGCAATCGACTCCAAGAGAGATATGGAGCGTGTTATGCCTTCATCAGTCCTTACAGACTCAGAGAGAAACTATGAAGGCATAACACGCTCCATATCTCTCTTGGAGTCGATTGCCGAAATATTTCCAATGTGTTAGTTAATCATAGTTTCTCCCTGAGTCTGTAAGGACTGATGAAGGCATAACACGCTCCATATCTCTCTTGGAGTCGATTGCCGAAATAATTCCAATGTGTTAGTTATTTTATATCTGTGCTAGCAAGATTTTCACCGAACTATGGGACTCTCTTCACTATGGTAAGGCCCTTGCTGGTTTACTCATATACATGTGTGACTTCATTCAAAGTCTACCACTAGAAGATGTCAAAATAAAATTTGGAAGAAGACTCCGCCACTTGGTTGGCGCATTATTTCATTCAAGGGTCTCTCAACTCACACCATATTCGAAATTTTGTGACCGAGGTCACTATGTCCTTATGACCTCTTAAAAGTTTGTTTGAAGTTGATAGACCCACCAGGTGCTGAGCAATGAGCCCTGACTGAGAGTGCGGAAGTGCCATTTAAAATACATTGAACTGAAGCTCACAATGTTAAACAATTCTTTGAATGAGGGGGTGGACCAACCAATACAATATTACTGTACTGTAGCTTGCTTTTAGTTTATTTGTTTACTTTTACATATAGTTTATGATAATTAAAATTTATCCCACATTGTGTAATTTAAATACTACGGTATGTACTGTACATGACTTTTCATTTGCATAATTTTTTTATTATTAGAAACAGTCTTCATGAATAAATATGGCTATATTGTATAATAGGTATAGGTACATTAATAATAATTGCATGATAAACATTACAGACTATATGTAAGTGTTTACAGATCAAGCTCTCTTTTTTACGAGAGATGAATTATATATATAAAAAGTTCTTGTTTATTTATTACATTGCAGATACTCATTGACAAGTACAGTGAGTTCTGAATCAGGATTTTGTCATTGACGAGCACTGCGTTCTGTTTCCATCAAACATTCACGTACCAAGATACGTGAATGAATTATTCCACGTTTAAGTCTTTCAGAGGAGCTTTTACTACCAGCATAAGTTGGGCGTAGGTCCTTACCCATTTCTTCAATGACTGCTAGCAATTGAGCATACTTGGTTAACGATGGCTGAGTTGACTTTATTGAAAGTGGTTGTTCTCCACTTGTTCCAGTGGAGGTGGGAGTGGATGATGTACTAGCTCCTGGACTTGAAGTTGCAGGGGGTTCCCCCGAGTTTTGTTGCACTTGCTCTTCTCCTTCCATATCTCTGTAATAGTAACGATACATAGTACAACATATAGTATAGTCATTTAGGTTATTGTATTTATGGGAATATGTCGACAAAAGTTCTAGTTTTTGCAGATGTACATACATAGTTACATAATGCATTATGTATATACCACAAAGAAATAACAAAAAACTTGCACCATGCAGCTATAGACTGAATTGTGAAATGCAGCACCAAAATTGCAAGTTATTCATTTCATTTCGGTATCGTATACATACATACATACATAATACCTACATACTACATACAATCACAGAGAAGACTAGTTTTCTCTGTGATTGTGATATAATCACATTATTTCAAATTATTATGTAGAAAAAGTAAAGTGTATGTATGTATATTTTAAAGCTGGTATTTATTATAAACTACTGATTTAATTCTTACCTGGTGAATTATTACAGTAAAAACTTTTCTTTAAATTGGTATATTTCTAATTAAAACTCAAATAAATTGATTAGTTTGGTATTGTTTTCATATTTTAATTTTTTATTTACAAAACTTTAATAACCACAGCTGACAAAAAAATACACAACTCTAGTTCTTATTTTTGCCGCTGCGCTCTAAAGGCAGCACTCAGCACATGATAGAAATTTTCCATTCATCTGCCAATGTCAAATTTGGAGAAGAAATAAATCGTTCTCTTATTGTTTTAAGAAATTTAAGTGAATTTTGAAAACACAGGTATACAAAATATAGTAGTACTCATAGTTTAGATACTTATTTAGTGGATTTGTACTGTTAAATGATTTGGATCTAGACACAAGTTAAATATTTACTCGTGTAAATATCATGTAGGCGTAGCGAAACAATCGTCATACCGCAAACTCTGAGACAAAGTTTTGGTTGACCAAACTGCCGGCAGATGGCACTGCAGAAGCGTACCTCAGATATTATAGTTAAGAAAAGACGCACACATTTTTTTATCGGGCCTATATATTATATTCTCTGGCGTCCGGCGAGCTGGGCAAGTTCGGATAATTTTATATGCGGAAAAAACAGATAACCGTTTATAAAAACGGTTAAAAATTACCACCATAAAAATATAATATATATCAATTTAATATTTTATATATATATATATATATCCGGATTTCGGCAGCACTAATATATATAATATATATATATTAGTGCTGCCGAAATCCGGATAAAATTAAAATCCGAATTTTGGAGAAAATTATCCGGATTCACTGATCCGTTTTAAATCCGGATCACGATCCGGATCAAATTATCTATTCATGTATCCGGATCGAGATCCGGATAGAAAATCGGATAACGGATAATTTTTTATCCGGATATCGAAATCCGGATTTTTTTTCGCTTAATATTTATCATAATTATATGAAATCGTGATCTGGGTCATTAATGTAGAAAAAATTAAACGGATCACGATCTTGATCAAATTATCCGGATCAATATTATCCGAATATAATCCGGATCTCGATCCGGATCAAAATTATCCAGATTATATACGATCCGGATAAAATTAAAATCCGTATTTCGGATAGAAAGTTATCCGGATTCACTGATCCGTTTTAAATCCGGATCCAATATATCCGCCGCGCGGATCGTGATTCAGATATAAAATCGGATATAACGGATCAATAATTTTTTATCCGGATTTTTTTCGACACCTCTGACTGCAAGCAGTAGGGGAATAGGGAATAGGTATATTGAAAACAATATAGCACGTACGTCACGTACGCACTATATTCAAAAAATCGCAAAAAAAAAAGTTGCCGCGCGATGTTTGTGAAACTTAAATAAAATGTAACCTACATTATGATTCAAACATGTGTTTGCCTATAATAACCTCCACCCACCCCTAAATAGACTTAACATCCGGTTGTTCTTCAAAAATTATAAAAAAATGCTGGTTTTAGGGTCCCAGTTCAACTGGTAATAGGATTTGGGGCTTGGAAGTTGGATTTTCAGAATCAGCGAGTTCGATTTGGTCTACGTAGACATCAACTTTGCCAAAATCTGACAAAAAGTTTTTTCGTAAAAAATAGGAAGGGTACCCCCTTGGTAATCTTGTCATTTTTATAAAAAAGAACGATCTTTTGCTATTTACTTCCGTTTAAAACGTCTCATGGCCATGAAACTTGAAACATTGTTGTTAAATATTTTTTTGGTTGCTTTCCAAAATTAACATTGACTTTATGTTGATTTGGCGTCGAGTTATTGCCAAAAACGCCAAAAAATTTCAAAAAATGATAAAAATTAGAACTTATTTGAAAATCGCAGTTTTCTCGACGCAAACAGTCACAAATACCTAGGTACTACCTTGCATAAAAATTTTGATGATCTGCCACTGTAACTTGCCGAAATATGGCGATTACTATTGCTTCCGTGTCGAAACGTGGCCAGAATGGGTGGTTTTGGTCAAAACTGAACAAAAATCATTTATCTCACGCACGTGTCAAAGGATACGTCCATAAATCGATTACAGCAGTCAGATTGCTGAAAATCGCCATAGCCGATTTTTGGCGCCACTTTGAACTTTAAAAAATCGGTAAAACACCGTTTTTGGACGCATTTTTTATTTTTTTTTTAGTAAGATGTCTTTATTTTCGGCATCCCCGCGGTCGTTTTCCGTGGACCCTGTGATTCTGTGTCGAAAAGTGCCGACGGATACACGCAGCGCGCTATTTTCGGAAATATTTTAAAAATTTATACATAGATATATATAGGTAACACACATAGCGAGACATTTCTGAGACGTCTAGGCACCACCCGCGATGTATATACCCATCTCTATTCTATGTATATATATATTATATATATTATATATATATATATACATATATACACACAAACAGCGGCCTTCATATTATAAAAGAGACTCGCGCGGGTCGAACAGAGGCGGTGTTTTATTTTTTTATTTTTTATTTTTTTTTTTTTGAGCAGATCGCGTATTTTTAGTAATGGAGAAGAAAAACTTTTAGACAGTGCTAAAGCGGCCATGCCCATATATGGCCAAAAACGATAAAAAAAAAAATAAAAAAAATTTATGTAGATAATTTATTTGACTGCATATAAGCGGCCATGCCTTCAAACAGTTCTGTGGCCCACCACATCGGATTTCGATCCGAGTAACGAGCGCGCGCAGCGTGTGAGGAAAATGGAGATTGGTAGGCCGTACGGACGCCTTGGCGTCATAGGCCTACCCATCTCCATTTGACGAACACGTGAGCACGTTCTCGGCTACTCTAAAACGTATAGTATCGCTTTTGTAGTTATATTGGTTATGTGAAAGCAAAAAAAAAAAAAAAAAAAAAAAAAAAAGTCCAAGAAATCGAGTTTTAAGAGAGGGCAAAACACCTCTGTGCGGGTGTAAATTTATATAAAATGCAGTTGTCACTATTAATTGTTCTCAAAAGAGATCATGGCAAATGCCGTATCGTATAATATAATATATATTTAAATTAAAAAATATATATTATAATTTGAAAATTCGAATAAAAAGGTTGAACTACCCCCAAGGGTTTTTTTGGCATTTGTTAACAAACAAACTATATATTGCGTTCGCACGCGATATATCACGCAAGCGCGCGCGCGCGCTTAGCAGCAAAATTTATTTTTAGATGAAAATAAAAGTAATTCGAATTTTTTTAAGGCTATATCCGCTGAATATATATATATATATATATATATATATATATATATATATATATAACCACACCCCTTGGGTGCAGGGATGGATTTAAAACAATATTTTTGTGCAGGTACCGCGTGGTCACCATTGCACTTACGAGGTCGAAGTTACCCTAAAATTAACGTTTTTTTGTACTATCGATACCGGAGAGAATTTTAAGGGTGAACCATCCCCCGGCGAGAAATTATTATAAGTGTAGAAAATTTAATTGTCACGCGTTATATATAGATAAATTAAGATTCCACCAGTAAGAAGTTTCATCAAATACGGAAACTTTTCAAGTTTTGGGTGTTTTTCACCCCCAATAAACTACCCCCCAGGTATTGGTCAAAACTTTCACCCCAAATATACCAACTCCATTGTTTTTCTACCCCCCCCCCTCCGAAGGGTGATCTTTAATTCCCCCTCAAAAACTCGGTGACAAATATTGAAAAGTGTTCAATATAATTTCTATATTTAAATTTCGCGCGACTTCCCAAATGCCGATAAAGATTCAAGTCTAAATAAATAATAGGATCATTGCTTGACTTCGGCCATTTTTGCTCCGATTTGCTCTTCACAGAGTCAGCCAGAAAGTAACAATCTCGGAGGAATTAGAGACGACACGTTTGTCTCATTTGCGGAAATCCGAACCACCCAGGCGTAGCTCGCCGGTCCCTGGGAAGACAATAATTGTCAGACCGCCAGAGGAATAAAAGATTTTTTTTTTTTTTTTTTTTTGGCACGTGCAAAAGCTCCCGTTCGGACACTTGTGTTCAATTTAAGCTTCTACCTAGGCGCCACTGTATCAAGTATTTTTTTAGAAGATAGAAGACAGTACACAAGTACAAAAAATCCAATTTGTATAGGTTCTCTCTCGCTTTTATCTTTGTAAACAAATCATTTACAGGGGTTGATATAAGCTCATTTTGCATTTAATTGCAACAACAGCAAAACTGCATTTGCATGTCAAGTAATAAAATAACCAAGAAAAAAAAATGCAAAGCACACATTAAAACTGTTAGTACAAATTTGCTTTCCCATAGATTTTTGCTACCCCCCACCACCCCCTTTGCAGTCTTGAAATTAGGTCATGTTATAATGATTAGATCTTGTGCAATAGAAAAGTGATTGTCGAATATGCACGTAATAATACTTATGCAATTTTTATTTCATTTTTATTCTTGTTAACTAGAAGTAGCAATAATAGAGACTATATGATGTGCTCCGCTCCCTATATGCATGTATTTTAAACAATTCTAACATTTATTACGTCTAATATGCATTTTATTATTATTATAAATGGTTCTCTTATTTTATGTGTTTACAGAATCTGTGATCTCAAAGATGGCCATTAACACTATCCTTTTGGACTTTAAAGTTGAAGAACCCGTCAAATTAGGTGAGAATGATTGATATGCGATATGCATTACACAAACAACAAACAATAATAAAATATTTGCAAAGAGGGGTTTACCTCCGTAAGTTGCAACACTTAACTACTAGTTAACTACTAGTTAAACCTTAGTTAACAATAACCCTCTGACGTGACTGAACTTTTTTTTTTTTTTTTTTTAATTTCCAGCATAGTTAGTAGAAACGGAAGCAGGTGTGAGCAAAATTGCTTATAGTTGGCCTCAAAACAGTTGTTCCTTTATTAGTCAATAGCATGTGTACCAGATTTCAAATTGATTTGTCCATTGGTTATGTGGGGGAAAAAAATAGCATTATACTATATAGGACGCTCTATGCTCACCATGTTATTTTTTTCTCATATAACAGATGGACAAATAGATTTGAAATTTAGTACACATGCTATAAAAGGCAACACAAACTTATTATACTAAAAATTAAGACCAAAAAAAAAAAAAAAAAAAAAAAAAAAAAAAAAAAAAAAAGCAATCGATTGATCAAGTTAAAAAAAAAAAAAAAAAAGTTCCGTCAAGTCCAGTCATGTCTGAGAGGTTAATCCTTAAATGTTATTTTTATTCTTTTAACAACGAGGAAAAAAAAAAGTTGTTGAAGATTTATAACAAAGTTTTGAAAATATACAAACAAAGCAACCCCAATAATAATGCTAAGAAAGTGTTAGCAGACAACTTTGTGTTCCTGAATTGATTTAACATGCTTTCTTATGAAAGAATGACGCAACTATAGCTCGCCTAAGAATTTGTCTTGATAAACTGAAATTTTTACTGCAGCTCACTGCGCCTCAAAGTTTTAGTTTTCCTGAATCTCAAGTTAATTGGACAAGAAAGGTATTTTTTTTAATGCTTTCTTTTGACACGGAAGCATCGATATATTTTGGAGCAAGGAAACAGTGTTTACAAACATAATTAATGCATTGTAATGTACTTTTGTTTATGAAAAGACAGTTATTGTATTCAACATGTCGGGTTTGATGCAGACTCCGGCTCCAACATCCAGACTGATGTCCAGCAGGTGCTTGCTCAATATATACCAGGCCTTAACATGCACATGATGCAGGATAGTGGACCTGATGGCCTCATCATTATGTGGTCTGGACCTCGAAGTTGTCTTGTTACTCTGAGAGCGTTCCGAGGACCGGGTCTTGTTTCTTGTTGTATCGAGTACTTCCGAGGCGATGATGAACCTCCTCTCGTCACATTTGAAGTAAGTTAATTTTATTTGCCACAAACTTAGAATACTGTGCAATGATATTAATGCAACTGTTTAACCAATAATTTAATAATATAATATAAGTGATAATAATAAGTAATAATGTGAGTGATAATATTAAAAAAAAAAAAAAAAAAAAAAAAAATCACAATGTGATCTTTCATTTCAGTACTAATTTTTTTTTCTCAAAGAACATTACTACTGTACCCATCATTAAGCTTACTTGATAACATTGTAGAATGTAAGGCCTTACCTGAGTTTAACAGGTAACTGGAAGTTGGCCACTTGTTCAGTTGGCAGAATAGGGTTACAGTTAGCTTCACTACATACAGTTGTTGGCAGTTGGCATGGTTGCTACTATCATCAGCAATTGGCAGATACATTTTTAAAATACTTTCCACTCATTTTAGGGCTTTGGAATTTTTGGGGATTGCATTTTCATCTAACATAACTATAAACATTTAAAATCCCTATTGAATACTTGAAGTTGTAAGGTTGCATTTATCCCCTTAACTTTATGGAGATTCTAATAAAATTATTTTCCTATGCGTGGCAGTAGTAATATGAATAATTTTGAGAGTTCTATTGTCCTTAAAAATTATCAAGTGAAATTGAGATTCACACAAAAGTTTAAATCACCATCCATTTAACCTAAATCCCTAACTTGTATTTTTTGTGTTAACTCAAAAGTAAGTTTGCATAAACTAGTCTTAAATTGACGCTAGGTAAAAAAGAAATCTGCATGACTTGATAAAACTAACAAATTAAATTACGTTGTTTCAATGAAGCTATTTCTTTGCAAGTAAATAATAATAATGAAAAAAACAAAACCAAAAAAACTATTGAGCTGTATCAAGTGATCATGTAGTAGTTTGATCATGTGAACTTAATACTGAAAAGGCGCTCTTTGTTCACTTACTTTTTTACTGCACCTTTTCTCTTTTAATTTCTTCATTTAGCGCATTTAGTTTTTATAAAGGTCTCTGATAAAATGATTTTTTTTTTTTTTTTTTTTTTTTTTTTTTTTTTTGCAACAATTTTTAAGGACAGTAGAGCTTTGCAAACTTATTAGTATTAACATTGCTAAGCATATTATAATTCTCATAAAGCAAGTGAAGTTCAGACTTCAGAGTCTAAATGCAATACTTTGGCAGCTCAATAATGAGTGGAAAATATTGAAGAAATGTTGATACTAGTGGCATGCCAATAACTAGTACAATTACCATAGTACATAAAAAAACTGTTTTATTCCATATATGTTCATATAACATCATATTCAGTCCTTTATTAGTAAATAAGAAATACATGCTGCATTATTTTCTCCAAGGATTAACAAAGAGTGTAACTTCCAGCAATGTCGTTTATTGGAGACTGGTGTGAGGATTGCCTTGTGTGGTGCACGCAGCAAGCTCCTACCTGCCATACGCAGGGGAGCTGCTTTGGATATGTACATGACGACGTCAGGTACCTTACAGCCTGACTTATTAACTTATTTAGCATGAATACAGTATTAGACTTTTTTTTTATTTCATATAAATACACCTTTTTTCCATCATCATTTTTTTCTATTCATAATATATTTGGTCATGCCATTTTTATATTATTTTCATACTCTTTAAATCATAACTAGCTCAATCAAATTGTACTCATAAAAAACTGTCTACAATTAACTTGTTAAGCAAATAACTGTTTTACTTTTTTTGGTCTAGCTACAGTTCACTTCTCCGATTCTAAAATTACCCATCAAAGGGAAGCCGATTTCTTTAGAAAATGGTCAACATTTCATCTTAAGTGACAGCAGCGTTGCCAGATTTAACCTCACGGAACACTTGCAGCTCCATTAGTCGAGATTAAACCTGGCAACGCTGCTGTCACGTAAGTTGACCATGTTGACCATTTTCTAAAGAAAGTGACTTCCCTTTGATGGGTAATTTTAGAATCGGAGGAGTGTACGTGTTATGTATTTATTTATTTATTTTATTGTCCTGCAGATATTTATATTTCTTATGATTGAAAAGCACATTGCTTGCAAAAATATTTTTATTTTGTTTTATTAATACAAAACTTCTTCAATTCTTCACATAAATATGTTATACAATTTTTAGATCTCTCCTGTCCCATTGGTTGTTGCCATTGTTGTATTTGTTTTTTACTAGGGTGTAGTTAAATAAACCCAGAGTTTCAGTATTATTTTTCTTATTTATTTTAAAGAGTCAATATTTCTTGTCCCCTCTAGTTTGCTCATTGATGTAAAGTATTGTTAGGAAAGTACGGTGAGTGCAGGTGAGAATGCATGTCTCTGCAGCAACGAGTTATGTTGCAGTGCATGTTGCTCAAGAGTAGAGTGCATGTTACAGCAAGTGCAGACTCTCGAAGCAGCCCTCAGCGAGAAACTCGACAGTATTCGCAGTCACAAATATCCAGCCATCAGGAGAGCCGGAGCTTTCAACAGATTCCTCGTAGCATCAGGTATTTTTTCAGTATGAAGAATTCTCAGTGTTATCAAACCATAGTCTCTC
>OX439129.1:10633346-10673346 GCA_949318235.1 Ecdyonurus torrentis
AATAAAGAAGATTTGGTACTTACAAATTTAATTATGTCAAACCCGTGAAACACGATCAAATATATAAGTTATTCCACTTTAAAGATAACATGTAAATGTGTAAATGCAAATTTGAGTGGAAATTTGTAGTCAAATAAGAAACTTTTTTAAATTAAAATTATTATTGAATTAAAACTTTTTTCAAAAAAAAAAATTTAAAATAAAAAATAAAACATTTTAAATTTACTCGATTTTATTTGAAAATTATAGTGTTCTAACAAAACACGTTAAAAATAAATAATGTAAAAAAAAATGATTGTGAAAATATGGTTCACTTTTAGCGATTTCCGGTCCAAGTTGGTCACGTTCTACGTTAATTTTACACTATTTTTGTCAGAAATAGCGAAAAACATCGAAAAAAGGTAAAATAGTCAGAAAAGTCTGGAAAGTCCAAAATAGTCTCGGAGACTAAAATAGTCTTTTTTAAATTTTGTACATAGGCTTGAAATCGTGTGATTCATTGACATTTTTAGTAAAAACCCCAATAGTCTCAATATTGACAATAGTCTAAAGACTATTTTTCCGCTCTCTAGCGACATCCCATTATTATTATTATTTCTTTGTTTGGGTTCCTCCTGGTCATAAATACCATACTTCACAAAAATCAGCAGTTGATGATCACTTTTTTGATCTACTGATATCCATTACTTATTTCCTTCATGTGTACAGTAATAGCTATATAGATGGGTATTGAGTTGTGTATTTTAGCAGTTATAAATCAACTATGTGGCTTACAGTTTTTCAACACTTAAGTTGAGATTTAAAGGAAAATAAACCATCACAGTTAGGTATGATAAATTTGAAAGAAAAGGATAGGAGAAATCCAGAAAAGGTTTTTACGATAGTAAAGAGAGTCCCATAGTTTGGTGAAAATTTGCTAGCACAGAGATAAAAAAAAAAACAAACATATTTGTTAGCTTTTGGCAGTAAACTCCAGGAGAAAACAGTCTGTTATTGATAATTAATAAATTATTGCTCTAATTCTGTTTGAAACAGTAGCTCAACATTTGTAATATTTAATGTATGTACTATGTTTGCAGATTGTTGTGTGTGACTGTATCAAGCTCCTGGACCAGTACATTGCAGAGGGTCGTACCTTTGATTATGTATTTGGTGACCTCACAGACATTCCCTTGTCAAGCACACCTCAAGGTCAAGTCTGGGACTTCATTCGTCTCATCCTCAACAAGGCTCTAAGAGTCCTCAACCCAACTGGAAAATTCATGACTCATGTGAGTAAATGTTTTGGTTCTATGTGGTTTCAAATGTGTGGTGATACATTCATAACATGTGTATACCAGTGTGACAGCTCACCCAAAGTAGTCTGTCATGGGTACTCATTAGAAGGATAATATATTTTTATGTTAGTAAGGAAAGGATACCAATGATGTTTGTAAACTCTGTTCGCTTGCTCCAAAAAATGCGCAATTCCATTTAAAAAGCATTAGGTGATCGTCTTTTTTTTTTTTTTTTTTTTTTTTTTTTTTTTTTTTGTGGTTTGGAGCACCAGAAACAGGGTTTACGAACATCATTATCTTGTTTTACAGTATAACCAACTTAAGTTACATTCACATGGTGTGCAAATGCTACACACATGGATGGATATTGACAGATGGATGAACACAAATTTGCTTATTTCATATCGATGTTTGAGCTTCAAAATAGACTATCTGCTCTTTCCACTTATGCGCCAAGTGGAGCATCTACACTTTCTGCACAGCGTGGTGACTGGACTATTAGCCATTCACTTAACATTGCAGATACTCAAAGTTGGAAAGTGTAATGCTCCACTCGGTGTGCTGGTGGAAATTGCAGATGCTCTCTTTTGATGTGGAGTCATTGATATGAATAAGTAAGAGAAAGCTTACTGTCCATGCATGGGAAACTGATGGATACCAACAAACCAAGCTGATCCCTTCACTGTTAATTACAGACACTGACTGATGGAGCTGCGCTAATGTAAACACATGCAACCTGCATCTGTCAGTATCCATCGTTTTGATGAATAGTGACATATAGAAAGCTGAGTGTTGTGAACTTAACACTTTGGATTTAAAACCATGTTTAAGGTTCCATTAGTTTGCATTGTTCCAACTTTGTTTATGTATTCATTGATGCATGTTGACGGACATCACATTTACGTGCCATGTGAATGATACTTGAAACTTACCCTGACTTCTTCTTACTGCAGCTCCAGCACATGAATATTTTTAGACCTAAATCATATTACTGTTCCAGGGTAATGGTTCGTCATGTCCAAAAGCTCTGGCAATGTACGAGGAACAACTAAAGAAAGCTCTGGATACTCCAGTGGAGTTCAGTCGAGATCATGCATTTGTGCCTAGCTTCATGGAAGACTGGGTATTTTATCAAGTTTGGCGCAAGCACTAGCACACAATCAAGTTTAGAGAACTTGTATTTGAATTAGTCCAAGTGTCAAATAATTCTTCCCTTTATTATCTAGTATGGCAACAATACTTATTAGTAGAACCAATTAAATCACCATCCTGACACCAAGCTTTATCTAGTTGCTGTATTATGTTATTTCTCATTTTAAAACAAATTAAATCCTGATTAATAATATTATTGTTATTATTATTATAATTATAGCATTTAAAATTGCATAATTGTTAATCAAAATTTTAAATATACTGGATGGTGAGAATGGAAGAATGACGTTCTGGATTAAAATTATTTGAAATTGGAGAGATCTTTAAAGAAGTACCTAAGAAATGTAATGGAGAAAGAAGAGAACTTAGACATTCATTTATGTTCTTTTTGTTGGAATATTGATATTAATGCACAATAGTGCATTTATAAACGTGCCATAATATGGTAAATACCACTTGGAATTTGAATGGAATAGAAATTCATTCCTCTTACTGCTACTTTGTGATTTTTTTTTTGTGTGTTAAAAGTTATTTACTGTACAGTACTCTATGTAATTGAAATTTTTCAGAATTGTTTGATTTTTTTTAAAGCAACTCTATTTGTGTGTAAATTTTTAGATTTCTATATAGAAGAAAAAAATGGTAACATATGAATGTCTAAGCTTCAATTATGTTACAAATTTCATATCGCCGTGTTCACGCCCAAAACGTGAACTTGCATTTGGTCAGTTTCGCCCAAAACGTGAACTTGCATTTGGTCAGTTTCGCGCAAAACGTGAACTTGCATTTGGTCTTGGTCAGTTTCTGCCGAGTGCTGCGATATCTTTGACTAAGAATTTAAATAAAAAAACAATATTTTCAAAGGAGACTCGCCAAATTTAGTGAGGTGATAGGTAAATATCTTTTAAAAAATCAAATACAAAGATTTTGGAAAAAAATGCAAGTTCACGTTTTGTAAGTCGACCATGAAATGCAAGTTCACGTTTTGGGGGCGAACACGGCGATATTCACTCTTGCCCTCAATACTTATCAAATTTTTAATTAAAAAGGGATCTGTATAATTACTTTTTAAGTCTTTTCTTTTCTTTTTTTTTTCTTTGTGTATTAAGTTTATTTCTCTAAATTATTATTTTGTGACTAGTCCTTTTTGTTCTTTTCTTTTGAAGTAAAAACAAACAAACAATTGTTTTTACCCGGATTGTCCAAGTTATTCCCTGTATTGTGCCATGTTTTTGAAATTCCATATAATAATATGTTATTCATATTATGTCATTAACTAATAATAATTCCATATACATATAAATTGCCATAACATTAAAAAAAATTAAGGTTTAATACACCATTGTCTCAGGTTAGATTTGATTGTGTTTATAAGAAATCTATAAATATTACCATTTACAAATAATTCATATTAATATGAAATTTTACCAATTTTTTCATGATAAGTGTTTCTCTTTTTTCATCCTTTTGACATTAAAAAAAAATTTAATCCTATTAAATCAATTGTATATATATACACAATTGTTAAAAAAAAAAAAAAAAAAAAAAAACAGTTTTATAAATTGTTTCACGTCTCACTTTAAAATTTTTATGTGCACTTTTGGATAGTAGAATCTTGATACTGTGTATAAATCCTGCATTTATCTGATGTTAAATAATACACTAAAGTTTCTGGTATGTACATCACTCTGCACATTTTATATTAACAAGAATACTGCCATTTTTGTAGTAGTCAAGCTACAGTAGTTGTAGATTCAGGACGGACCATTTTAATATCTTGTTTAAGTTGTTTAGTGGCCTTAATGTTGCCAGTACAAAGTGCAATATGCACTCACAGTGTGACTTAAGCTTGTTCTGTAAATTATTATGAATTTCATTAACAGTGATTGGTTGATAAACAAAATACAACACATTCATTGGTTGCCCTTTTTTTTTTTTTTTTTTTTTTTTTTTTTGAGCCGATAAAAGTCTCCGTGTAGTCGCATTGAGAATGTAACTTTTTTTTTTTTTTTTCTTTGTTAAGTTTCGTTCATTCTTATCAAGTTCAAAGTTCTAAACAAAGAAATAACAATGATCAAACATATATATATAAATGTAGTAAACAAGAAAACAAGTATAACGATGTCATAACCAGCTGTTTTAAACAAAGGAACATTTTCGAAGCTGGCTCAATATTTGTGTGTAGTTTATAGAATGAGCTTTATTGTAACATTGCATCCAATATTAATAATAATAATAAAATATCACAGCTATATGTCAATAAATATTAGGGGGACAAAATCGTCTATGTGATGGTTGATATTTAAAAGATTTGATAGCAAAACACTTTGATAGATTAGGAAAACTTTAATTTCTTTTTGGCCTGGGTTAGAACATTTTCTTTACCACGGCGTCCCTGTTAATGTACAATCATACTATCTCCCATTCCCCTAATCTTTTCCTAATATCTATGTGTTTTTCTATCAAACCTATTAATTAACTTCTATATAATTAGATTTTTATTTTGCTGACCAGGAAGTCATTCTGTCATAGAAGTTTCTGTCTTCTGTTCACTCACTGCTGCACTCACTTAAATTTTCTTTCATACGATGTTTTAAAAATAATTTATATGTTGTAATTTCATACATTAACGTAAGTTTAATGAATAATATAATGTCTTTCTTAAACTAGATATTAAAATGGCTAATAAATTTTTAAATCACTTAATGTATACAACTTTAAACTGCAATACTGTTACTAATTTAAGGTTAACATTATCTTCAATAATATGAAATAATAGTAATAACAGCTCACTGATTGTTAATTGCTTCATTGTAAACAATAAAATCAAGATTTTACTGTAGAATTTTCAACATTGCTCAAATAAATAAATAAAAATAAATTTTTATCTCTTGATTCTTATCGCATGTTGATACATTTTTCTAATTATAAAATATAACTTGTATTGGATATATCTACATATATTGTCCTACATATTAACCTGAAGATGTGATGTGTAATTGTTTTGTCTTTTCCTTGCATAAATTTTACTTTGAATTTATTTTATGCATGCCAAAGAAAGTCCTATTCATTTATTGTGTCGTAATTTGTATGTGATATGTTTTTGATCGCTAATAAAACAAAAAATATTGAAAAAAAAATCTTTTTTGTATCGTGATTAATATAATTCAACATGCATTATAGAGATTGATTCAATTAAAAATAAGATAGAAAAGTTTAAAAACGTGCAGTTATAAAGTTTCAAGCAAGGACTATTTGTATTCTTGGTTGCACGTATAAAAAATAAATAAAAAATAATAAAATTAAAAAAAAAAAAAAAAAAAAAACAGCTCATTTATGAATAGGTAAAAAAAAAAGCGGAAATTTGAAAATTTTATCATTGGCAGCAATTTGAAATAAAAGATGCTAAAATTAACATAAATTATAGTATATTTTTTCAGTTTGAAATTAGAAAAAAAAATTTACATCTAGTAGTAACACGTAATACGTAATAGTAGTAGTAATTAATAGTGCAGTGTGTAGTAGTAGTAGTAGTAGTAGTAGTAGTAGTAGTAGTAGTAAGTAATATTGACAAGTAATGTTTGCAAAAATAAAATACCATGTCATTACTTTGGTTTAATCTCTATAGGTTGGTTGAATTCAAGTTAAAGTCAACGTCATAAGAGAGTACTAATTAACATGGGCGTGTATGGGGAATGACACATTTTGCCAGTTTAAAAATACTTACAAGTTAGCAATTTTTTTGAGAGATGCTATTAACAAGTTGAATTAAGTTTTCAAGTAAAATAATAATGACAAAACAATTACTTATTTTCCAAAGAAAAAAGCGAAAGCCCACGTTTGTCCAGCAATGTTATTCGTGCTCAATTATGGCAGCAAAGCGCATTTATTATGACGTCATGCGCATGTGTGCACACACCCTATACGTCATGTACCCTGCAAATAATGCAAATGTGTTTTTTTTTTTTGGGTGCAAGAGATTTTGAATAATTCAGGCTATTTATATTTTTATTTACATAGATGATTTAATTGCCTATTTTATACATTATGTAAATAAATGGCAATATATAGAATAAATTCATTATTATTTTGAGACCGCGGAATATAATATATAGGTATATGGTATAGTGGATTTACGTGATTAAATAACTACAACTTTTTTTTTTTTTTAATTGTATGATTACATTTATTGAGAATCAACAAATAATAATTTAATCTAACATTTTACACAGAAATAAAATCAGCAGTCATATGCTTTATTCTAAAAATTTATATTTTAAATAAATGTATTTTACTATATAAAAGGTACGCACATACTGTATATGTGCACATTTATATATTATGTAAATTTGAAACAAAAAATAAGTACAAAAAATTATACTGTAAATTATTGTCTACACTTTTTTAAAACAAAATATTTAAAACAAAATTTTATTATTTTCTCATTTATTATTATTATTTCATTAAATGACATTTTAATATAAATTAATCATCGAACCATATTTTAATACAAAATGCAAAATGCCACTTTTGAATTAATAATGAAAATAAAGAGAATAGAATTATATTAGAAATTCTAATTTCAAGGAAATTTAAAATACAAGAACGAAAGAAAAAAAAAATCAATTTTATAGATTGTTAATATTCAACTTTATAATGCTGTCTTCTTCAAGCGTATGTAAAACATTTAATTATTATTTCCTAACTATTTTTACCACATATTTATATTTCTTTATTTTGATACACATCATATATATATATATAATATATATATATATATATATATATATATATATATATATATATATATATATAATACATATTTTATACTTATATAATATACAGACTATAATAGATAAAAATGATCGATTTGAACACATAGAGAGCCACATAAGTTACCATGAAAGAATCCTTTTACTCTGTTTTATATCATGACTTACACAATTGATTATACAGATCGCGTAGATTACCATTACAAATTAGAAATTCACCAACAATAAACACATTTAAATCGCAACTGAAAAAACTACTTTTTGATAGATATTTAGAGTGATCCTTGTTATGATTATGTTGTTCTAAAATGTATAATTAAAACTACTACTAATATGTACTAATATAGATAAATTCTCAATTAACTATTTTTAATTACTAACCAAATTTTGTTTTCTAAATAAATTATTAAGTGTATATATATTCTCAATTTAAATAATTTAAGTGAAAAGAAATTTGACTTAAATTATAATTCCAGTAAATAAATTACTAAATCACAATTAAAAATTATCAATAAAAATCTTTAAAAAAAATAAATTTTGCGTTATATGTTGATGCTACTAACAAATATTGTAACTGACTGTACTGTTAAACAGTTGGGTTAAATTGAGAGGTTGTACGCCTGATTTCGCCCAATAAAAGCCGTTAATTATTATTATTATTATTACATATTTCTAAAGTATGTAATATTTATACGGACAATGCTATCAATAGGATTAAATATATTGCTTTTCAAAATAATAAATAATATTAAGTTTGCCTTCAGTCTTTTAAGAAATAAAAAATATAAATTACTCCACAATAGGTGTCCACCATTATCTTTTCCCTCTAGTTAAACTCTCCTAATTCGATGTTTTGGTCATTAAAAAGGATTGTCAATATTTTTTTTCCCTCGCCCAGTTCTCAGCTAAAAATTTTAAAATGTAAAATTTTCATTACACATATATGAAATGCAAAATATTTGCATATATATTTGGAATCACCTATATAATACACTTTATCATTAATATTTTATAGATATCATAATATATTTCAAAAGAAATAAATCTTAGTGATGATGAGATTTACAATAGACAGATATTCAAAATGCACAAAATTATTTGGTTCAATTATTCGCGCATTGGATAGAACCTATAGACCTAATATTAACAGTATACCTAACTACCTATAGATATTTTTTGCAATGACTTGCAAACTATAAAATGTAGATCAAATAAATATTATATTATAGTAGTATGCTCTATATATATTGTTTTTACGATCAAATACACACACATTATATAGACCATTTTTGCTGCAATTTGGTATGCGTGTAACGATGTATACTGTATTATACTTTAACATTATGCTTGAAATCCATCATTACCACACGAATAGAAATATATTTCTACAATAATTTAATTGTCGTTTACAAATGCATAATAATACTTTTCCGCACGAATGCATTACTTCGTGCTACAAAAATGACTCGATAACTTTTTTTGTCTAAAGTTCGTATGTATATAATAATTATATCGACAAGTGAGAGGGATTAAAACTTTTCACGTAACTCTTGATGTCAGAGCATTCTTTGATTTGCGGAATCAGATTTTGGTGAGGGTGGTGGACGCACGTTGGCTTGCAGTTTTGCTCGTGAGCTAGAGGAGCACGAGCGGGAAGTGAGTTCGCTGAGAGACGTGCTTTCTTGACCACCACGCCAACCTGACGTGCTGCTGTTGGGTGCGTGGCGGTGACCTTGAGAGGACACGGTGGAGCGGCGGCACCATGGCAACCATGACAACGGAGGGAGTCGTCTATCCAGAAGAAATAATTCGATTAACTTTTTTTGTACTTAATTTGCTTCATCTAAATTCTTTCTATTGACTAATAAAAGAACAACTGTTTTGAGGCTGACTTTAAAGCGATTTCGCTAACCTGTAATATTCCGTTTCGATTTACTACGCATGCGCAGTACGTCGAAACGGAAGCGGATGTAAGTGAAATCACTTAAAGTCGGACTCGAAACATTTATTCCTTTTTTAGTCAATTATGTTTATATAATAATAAAGAAACTCTGAATTCTATCTATCTTGTATAATTGCATGTTGCATAAGATTATTATTTTGCATATTCTAATAATAGAATACAAATTTATTCCACTTTACAAAAAATAATAATAATTAAATAAATAATTAGCTTCTAATTAAATTTCAATATCTTGATTTCATTATTAAAAAATGCAATATGTCAATTATTATTAAATGCTGTAATTATTTAGCTCGATTTTTTAATTAATTAAACGTCACATAAAATATGTTTAGTAATCTAAATTTTGCTAAAATGTTACGATTAATTAAATGTTTTGTGGTAGTACGTCAGTCAGTGTCAAGTGATACAACTGGCTGAGATGTGATGACATACCTGAGAGAACGGCAGATGCTGGAGGAGAAAAGACAGTAGATGACAGGGTTGGCTGCGGAGTTGAGAGGTGCCAGACTCTGTATGAATGTTGCTACTGCCGTCGTTGTCTGAGTGCGAGGTACCTGGAAAAAAAAAAATAATAATGAGCTTCGTTAATTATAATTCTATAAATTTAAACATGGAATTGGTAAGGTAGTTTACATAATTTTTTTCCCTTCATTTAAACGCTGCGTGTTTTTCTCTTATAAGAATTATAAAAAAAATAATATAACACGGAAAGTTTTGCGTAAATACAGTATTTGACTGGTAAAAATGTCAAACTTTGTTAAGTGTATACTACTTTAAGAACAAATATTCTTTAAATAAAATGTTCCTTATTTCAAAGTATATAAGAAAATGATTCGTGCGACAGAAATTTAAGTATAATTTTCACAACAATCCACAATCAATACTTTGATAACTTCTACTTATCAAATATTTTTTCTGCTTATACCTTTACTACAAAACAGAATTCATGAAATTACAACAAGCCAGCAGTCTATAATTCTACTTTAAATAGAAATTGGCAATAATTGCTTTAAGTTTCAACAGAATATAATTGCCAGAAATTCAAAGGTTAATTGTCAAAAATTAGGTCTTATAGTTTTGGTAAAGTAATAATCATTGTCACTTACCTGGCCATACACTTGCAGTAAATCAAACACTATGTAGGGACTCCAGCAAAGTACGAACACTGAAACAATATCATCAAAAGTAAGGCGTATTAAATTAATTACTATTTCCAGTTGGAAAATAAATATATAAATTCCATACGCAAAACACTTTTTTTTTTTCTCTTTTTTTTTTTATATATTATGCTGTTTTTTCTACTCACTAGCCGTCGCAGTTTTATAAAATTGGCAAATAATAATAAACATTTAGTAAAATGCGTAGCAGAAACAATATAATAAAAAAAATCAACATTATATCCGTGATAAAAAAAAAGTTACAAAAGAGATAAAAGCGTTTAATAATTAAAGGGAAACTGACAGGATCAGAACTGAAAGTTAAACAAAATTAGAATGTGTTTTAAAATTAGAATCAATTTCTACTTAAGTTTTTAGTGACCCAAAGCTGAGGAAAGATGCCACGCTCTTTTATTTTTTACGTATTTTTATGATGTTTAACTTTTGCAGCTAAGCCCAGGATTCACATTGATCGTTAAAAACGATCAACAACAAGGAACTCTCATAATAATATGACGAGAAAAAGAGCGTTCATTGATCTTTGCAAAAAATAAACGCTAGCAAAATTTAAATTTAAACGTTATTTATATATATATATATATATATATATATATATATATATATATATATATATATATATATATATATATATATATATATATATATATATATATATATATATACAAACATTGACGCGAGTGTTTTATAATTTTTCTACGCTGGAACTGACACGGTTATATTCTTCAAAATTAAAGTAATCGGGTTGTACTAATTAAATTAGTACACAGCAATAATTCACATAAAATATTTTATTCATTATTAATAATTAAAACATGTTGTGTTTGCGTGGAAGAAAAAAGAATTAAGCAGTTTTAAATTAAAGAAATACATTTTTTATACATGAAAGCACTAATTTAAAACATAGCTATAAATCTTTTCGTTTTTAATGTTTTTATCATAATAAAAGTCTTTTAAGATTATTCTTACAAATTCAACAAGGAAAAAAAAGTTTAGGTTAGTTTAAATTAGTTTAGAAATTAAAAGTTTTGACTCACCGCAGACGATGACGAGAGTCATTTTGACTGTCTTGATTTTTGCACGAGGAATGAGGCCACGTGAACTTGCTCGTCTGCAATCTGACTCGTCCTCTGTACTGTGACCATCTGAAACACAGCAAATTAATTGAACATTTATATAATGTACTGTAGAAGTGATTGTTATACTACGTATACTGTATATCAAATTAATTATGTATCTAAAATTTAAAATATCTAAGGTATATATTATATTCATATCGTATGGTAAAACGTAATATTTTGTTTATTTTTTATCAATTAGTTTATCATATATATTATGAAAATATAATTTTTTAAATAGGATGTTTGAATATGTTTTATTATATTTCAAAGAGTATTACGTGCTGTATTTTTACTGCTGTCCAATGTTGGTTCAGTGATAGAGCCTTTGTTTTGCCCTGATTTACCTATTTTGCAATAAAGATTATAATTAATTGATTTATTATTACGCATATGTATGAATTTGTATTATTTTAAAGGAACATAGAATAAGAATGTACTTTGCAACAAAATGTAAATATATTTCAAAATGTGGAGGGGAAGGGAAGGGTGTGAATATTTTTATTATTTTACCATGCAATTTTTTTTTTTTTTTTTTGTCATTAGAGTATTTTATGTGAAACTTAAAACAAATATTTCCAGTAATGTAAAAACTCAACACTATGTAGTAATTTATCATAGTTTTTTCATACATTTTAATTAACAATAAACATGAAACGTTCTTTTAGACGTTTTCTATATATTATCCTCCTCTGTGCACTATAGTCTACAGTCTACAAATATGGAGAGGAGATAGAGGAGAATATTTAAATTTTGAAAAAAAAAATGCAACTGACCTAAATATTCATAACATTTTTCAATGTAACTTTTTACCTCCTACCAACTCTATATACTTAATTGATCCCGGAAAAAAAAGTCATTACTGTTTTTTTTTTATTAATTATTTTAAAACATAAAAGAAATTTTCCTCGACAATTATAAAATATATTGAAAAGCAGTTATTTTAGCAATTACAGTCATCGTTTGTTCATGACATAAATTTCAAACAGGCGATATATATATATACTTCATCAGCGTCTGTATAATATAAAATATATATTATATGATGCTGAAACATGCAGGTGTTTTATAAATTTTATGTCAAGTTTGCTCTGATTCATATAAATTCTATATTTATATACATTATTATAACTACTTCACCTGATCACATTTGATTGATGGACACAGGTAAATTAGTAGTATAGTAATTACTTGCTATGGTATTCCGTGACTACATGCAAACAAACAAATTAAAAAAAAAAAGAAGTTTCTTTTAACTCCTGTAAGTTATGCAGAATTATAATAAAAATGTATAATGTTCAACTTGTGAATTATTCTTACATTAAATACATTACAATTCATATTACTTAGTGGATATAAACTCATTTTTCTTGCTCACATTTTATTTCTCATTTGTGTGACGCCCCTGTATAAGATAACGATGAGATAAATTTAAATAGAATGATGTGCAGTTCATTTATATCGTCACGTAATCTATTAATAGTGCTTATATAAAAAAAATCTCCACCTTAGAAAAGTACTTAAACGGTAAAACGACGGTGAATCAGAATATTATATGATTCTAAAGCTAGCTATGTGATGTGGTTCTGTAATTATCCTTAATGGATTCATTAAATTGGCATAATTTTTCAAATTAAGCAGTATAATATATATAATCACAAAATAATAATATAATTTTATCAAGTATCACTTATGGTGGGAAATCAGGTACTGCGGGATTTGACTATAAAAAATTGTAAAGAAAGAAAAATCTGAAATTTTGGACAGTGATACATTAGGATATGGTAATTTGTGGAGTCACCATGCTAGATTTTAAATTATGATTTTTTGAATTGTTAGTCCCATAAGAGCTCACTTACAGAGCCCCTGTAAGTTAGGCAGTCAGCACGACCACGGCCTGACGCTGGCTTGAGAGAGAAGCAAAAAAATATCATAAAATTAAATGACTCCTCCCTAGGGAATGAGATTGTTCCATTCCCAAACTCGATTTCACAGTGTTTGAAATACACGCCCAATTTAGCCCGCAGTAAACAAACTTTACAGTAAAAATTTAATTGCAATAAAATGCATTTTAAAACTACATTTTAATATTATTATACGGGCCTATATTTATTATTATCTTATATAACAATAAATTAAAAACTTATATATGGATTAAATTAACATAATGCATAATATAAAAACTATGGAGTAATTTTTTGAAATGTCAGATTGAATTGAAAAATTGTATAATAATATATTTTTTATAATAGTGTTTCTAAGAAATGATACAGTCGTACAGTACTTTTTTTTTTTTTTTTTTTTTTTTTTTTTTGATAGCTTAATAATATTATACAATAATAATCTACAATTACTTTTCAATTTATTATTTATTACTTCTATATATCTTTGTTACGATAAAAATCGAACACTTCAATTGCTTTTTTTCTCCAGTCTGGAGGTCATTGATAGTCAGATTCAAATCTTTTGAGTGAGCACCAAAATTTATATATATATATATACACACGAACCACCCAGATATTTGAAATGGCTTTAAATTTTCATTTCTTCAGAAGAGTTATTATTATTTGTAATTATTTTTTTCAAGTTACATTTTTATCGTAAATGACCTGGAACGGGAAAAAAATGCTCGTATACTTTTTAATGAAGAAATTTTAAAAAAAGAACGAATTTTCGTTTGAAAAAAAAATTAATAATGGATTAAAAATATAAATTGTTCTCTATAATAATATAGATGATAATGTAATAAAAAATAATTGAGCTCTGAAATTTTTGTAAGCTAATATTATTATTTTACTTTCGTTACATAAAAAAAATTCAATATTTTAGTTATTATGCAATTTAAATACGTAAATTTAAACCACTTAATATTTATATTTTGAATAAAAAATTAAGTAATTTAAATAAAAAATATAATATGGTATAATTTGTTAAAAGCTTGCAATTTTTATAATAACTATCATAAATAAAACCATAGTTATTTAAAAAAAATCTATTAATCATATTCACAAGTTATAAAAATAAATAATAAGGTACGTAAAAAGAAAAAAAAACTTTTTAGTAAAGAAAATGCTCTGCTTATATGTTAATATAGTCGTTTTTGGTCCAGGAAGCAGACTAATATGTAAGCTAGCTTTAGGTTGATTTTGCCAAAGGCAAGGTAATAACTCACTGGCTCGCGCGTGCTTCAATCTGCCCGCCGCTGCTTTGGAGCTTGGAGTGACGCCGAGCACGCGGCCCTGTGCCCAAATTGTAGCAACAATCACAGCGTAGCAGAACGAGATGATAATAGCAGGTAATGCAAAAAGTACAACTGCTACGAGAGACATATAAAGTTGCCAGTGCCATTGTTGAGGAAGTTCTATCCAGCATTGTAATTGCCCTGCAGGTAAAAACAAAAACAAAAAAATCACACAATAAATTCACTACTTGAGTCTTTATAGTCTACTAGTCTACTTTAATCTTTTTACTAAAAAAATCATTTCTATTGGATTATGCATACCATGCATACAATGCAATCAGATAGAGATTTCAGTTGACGCAAAACTCCATCAATATACATTATACACGTTACTTCCATATTATGCTAATAGAAATACGTATACATATACATAATTATATATATATATATATATATATATATATATATATATATATATTATTATTATTTAAAAGACTGTAATTGTATTACTGTAACGTGCGTACAACGAGCTTCCAAAGATGTACGATTGCAAGGAGCAGAAACATAAAACTGAAAGAAAGGAGATTTTGATTTTGTTCGGGAGAAAAGAATCTATATCATCTGTATAGTATTAAAGTAAAATATTTTTCATAGTAATTTTTTTTATCAGCAAAAGTATTTTAAGTTGCTCACGGCTGCATAAACTCGAAGAGCTGCATTATAAGTATACACAATAATTTATTATATTTGTGAAGATGCACTCCTCCTCACCTTGTACTGATTTCTCTTCATAAAGAAACATGATCGGAGCAGAGAACAATGCACTGAGCACCCACGCCGCAGCGACCAGCGCTCGTGCTCGCCGCCCTGAAATTACATACAATTAGCCTATAACGTTACATGTGGGAGAAACATAAAATCTTAAATATAATATATCCTGACTGGACATATACATACATATATGCATAATTATAACATCATGAAAACTTGCTTTTGTTCCTCTCAAGATATCGATAACAAAAATTATAACAATTTATATTTTAAACTCATACAAGTGTTCTTGTTGTTGTTATAATAGCTTGTTATTGAAAGCTATATATTATAATCTTATACTCAAGTAAATTTGAAGTAGCTTATACATGCAAATTACGATTGTTGAAGCTTGAGACATGAATTTCAACTGACCGATACTTAAATTTTAACGCTTTCATAAATTATATACTTGATAAAAATATATTTCAATATTTTTTTTTTATATTGGACAAAATTAAAGAATTCAAAATCTTTTTTTAGCTCATTAAAATAACCAAAGCTAATTTAAATATCTTGATTTAATAATAATATAAAAAAAACTTTGATTTTACATAATTATACACTAAATAAATTTGCATTTAAATGACATATAATCTTAAAATTATGACATGTTTTTCTTAAGAATACTTAATGTTATTATTCAACCAATTTTACAACACTAATTTAATTAGTTATATAAAACAAAATAGTTTTTTTATGGCTGTCAATACACAAATTTACTAGACAAATCAACATTATTTATTATTTAAATTATACAAATTAACTATCTATATTGAAATCTAACAAAGTGAGTATATTTAACTTTTTTTTTTCGTCTGTCTTGTTTGGTATCTACAACTATTGCTTAAATTAATAAACTTTAATGATGTATTAAACTGTAATAATTGTGTTTAATTTAATTGCAATGTAATATCGTAGTAATTTTTTACATCCAACTTGACATTTAAAGTCATAAATAATGACCAGACTATATAAATATGTACGTACGTACTATATAAATGTGTAACAAGCGTTTAATTGGTGTCACCGAAAATTTACGATTTCTTCATTCAACTTTTAAAGACAATAATAATTATAAAAAAGTATTAAATAATGAAATAATTACACATTTCAATACTTACTAGAGTATTAATTTAAATATGTTTCATATATGTCTGATAATATATACAGCATATATATTATAAACTTGTCTAGAAAGAATAATTATGCATTACAGCAATACATTTTTTTAAATCTTTAAAAAAAAAATTAAATTAAAAATAAGTAAACTTACAAAATAAAAAATCTGCTTTACAGACTAATTTTTTAAAAATAATTGACACTAATTTCATTTGTGTTACAAATATAATTTATATATAATTTCATAACATCCTTTTCTTGTATACCAATGACAATAATTTAAGTGCGTACTGCGTATATATAAAAATATTTATGTGTATTGTTGCAAACATAATTTCGTAAAGAGAGAGAGAAAGAGAGAGAGAGAGAGAGAGAGAGAGAGAGAGAGAGAGAGAGAGAGAGAGAGAAAAGACAAAGTTAATTATATAATTAAATTTCAATACTCACAGCTGCCGGAGAAGTTCATAGGATGTGTAATAGCATCGTATCTATCTATACTGAGAGCTACCAGAACATAAGTTGAGGCATACGTGACGAGTACCTGGGGCCAAAACAACACTTAATTATAGTTAACATCACTCAAACTAAGCATTAATTTTAGTATTTGACAGTTAAAAAAAAAATTAAAAAAAAAATCAATATTTCAATATCAAACACTTTTGTTTTTAAGTTCCCAGAATTTTTTTTTATTTATTTGAAAATTTTAAAAGTATTTTCTAATTTTTTTGTAAACATCGCGTGCAAAAGAATATATAAATTTATAGAAAAAAAATCACTTCAAAATTACCTTAACTGTTTTAAAACAGAATGTAGTTTCACACTTTCTTTGATAGGTGTAAAAAAAACTATAAAATGTGTAAAAAAAAATATATATATATTATAAAAAATAAAAAATACGTTGATTTGATTGAATGTTAATTTTATTCTTAAAATGAATTATTCATTCTGTAAATAAATAAAATACTTGCTTTAGAACTTGATTCTAAGAAATCAATTTTATAAATTGATTTATGAAACCTCTTATTTTAAATCAATATATCAATTGATAAAGATGCTATTTACATTTAGATGTTGACTAAATTTAATATCATAAAATTTATTGTAAATTTATACATTATTATCCAATGTTATTATTATCTATACTATTATTATTTCCAGCTAACTGAAAACTCTTGTTCATATATATTTTTGTTGAAATAACTATTATACTTATTTAACTTAAAATATTACGCAAAAATACAAGAAAAAAAAATCTGAAATATAGAACCCACATTTAAAAAGAAGCTATATTAAACTATATTATGACTTAAATTATAGGTTATAATCTTGTTGTAATAAAGAAAAGTTTGCAGCATTATTTATACATAAGACATGCACGATTTTATAAAATGCATGTCTGAGTAAGATGCATAAATGTATTACTTTATTATACCATTTCATGCAACAACAAAAAAGAAACTGATATTACATAATTCAAATACAGGTGTGTCATTTTTTTTTTAAAGACATCCATTACGTCATTATTTTAATGTTGTATATTATCTTAATACAAGATTTATATTTTTAAAAAATAAACAGTTGGGTTTGGTAAGTTGATTTGTTTTTTCTATGAATCTTTCTTAGAGAATAAATTAAATATAAAAAAAAGCAATAAAATTTTTTAATGTTGACAGACTGCCAATTAAAATTTTAAAAAATATATTTTTTCATTTTGCTTTTGATGTTTTTTTCTGTTTGTGGTAACTTTTTGCATTAATATAATATTTTTACTTTACATTAAATTTGAAATGAGAGTATTTCAAGGAAAATGTGTATACCAAAAAAAAAAAAAAAAAAAAAAAAAAAAAAGCATGTATATAGGTTATATGCAAAATTTCGCAGAAATCTCTTAACCTGAATAAATAAATGATAATAATATTAAGTTACTATACAGTAGTTGAAAAAATAAAGACAAAAATATGTGACCATCAGATCTGACACTTTCTGTGTAAGCAAAACATTTTCGTGGAAAGTAAAATTTACCTGTAAGAAACGTATGCCTTTACATGCAAAATTTCCAGCGTGCCAAGAAACTGTTATCCTCCATACGATATCGGTCAGAACATTGATTAGTCCAACGCTCAGATCTAAAACACAGAAAGCAACATTGGTGAATATTACAAGGACATAGTTCATTTCTAGTTGTAGTATAGGAACATACACTTTTCAAAATAAATTCAATATTTCAAAGAAATTTTTATACGCAACCACAATAATTAACAAAGAAATAAATGTAGCAGGCTAGAATCTATAAAGTTTCATGTATTTGCAGGTAAATTGATAAAATAGGATTTTTAAAAACGATGATTAAAATGCATTCTAGCCATGATAGTCCAAATTGAAGAAAATGTTTTTGAATATTTTGCATTTTGTGCATTAGATATCTGTACTTAATTTAATACTTCTTTTAAATATATATATCTTTTTAAACTTTATTCTGCTTTAACAAAGTAAGAAATAAAAACGTGTATTTTGTCCCAAATAATAAGCTGTATAAACTCCATTATAGGGTAATAAAATGAAAACTGCAGTCAGTTGCAATGTTTTTATTCTTTTAGCCTTAAGAAAGGTCAGGTTTAACTTCTTGAGACTTTTTTTTTATATAATCAATACATTTTATTGCTTATATCTTATAATGTATATAAAAATATTATAATATGATTTTATAATTTTAGATATATTATAACAAAACTGCAATAAACATGAAAAATCTGTGAAAAGTCGTAGTGAAGCATTCAATTTTTAAATTAACTATTATCTACTGTATTTCATAAAATTTTATATTTTAATATGCATTTATAAAAATGTAATTTATAGTAATATATACGTATGTGAACATGTTTCATAATAATTAACTTATCTTTATCTAAAGTCTTTTAAATTAAGACATTTTAAGCTCAAGAATTAAATTGAGTTAACTAATTTTTATTTTATTTTACACTACAACAAATTTATTTGATTTATATATTTTTTGTTGAGATAACATTTAAATTATGTAAAGAAAATGACAAGTAATATTTTAATAATTGGTATTTTAAGATTTATTTATTGTAAATGTTGAATTTGACATTGATAAATTGACTGCTTAAATATATATAAATATTTGACATACATTTACACAAAAATTAGTTAACATCATTAAAATCTTTTATTGTATAATATAGTTACTTTAAAAATATTGTCTGACAACAAAACGCATCTTAATTATTTTATTTCCCACACTTTTTTTTTTTTTTTTTTTTTTTTTTTTTAAGAATTATTTTTATGCTTTTTCATTCTAACTTGTAAGTTTCACTTGTGTGCTATTATAAAAAAGCATTTGGGTTGCTTAAAAAACTGTTATCCTAATGCCATAATATAGGAAAATAAATTTTGTTCTGTTGTATATTTTCACATCAGAAAACAAAATTTTCCATTAAGATTATTTCCTTATTTCATAAGTATCAAGTAGTTACCGATCTCTTTTTCAGTTCTAAGAAATATTGTAAATAAAAACTTGATTGTCTGACGAAACCAATTTGCTATTACAAATGAGCTGCTATATAGTTGTTCATAATTATTACGTACGTTACATACGAGAATTTCATATATTGGTAAGTTACATTTTTAAAATAAATGTAATAAATTATATATAGTTTTTGTACTAACTAGACTAAATGTATAATACAATCAAGTTTTTATTTTCTTTTAATGAAAAATTGTTCCATGACTTATTTTACATTACAACGCGTGTAATCACAAGGTTGCATACTGGACAGTACGTAAGTGCATTCCAATCACAAATAAGTGTGTGAGAAATCCGGTTTGACTTAAGACAATATAGTTTGATCATGATGCCCACCCACCTGCGAGAGCCAGGTGCATAATGAAGAAATTCATTCTGGATTTGGCACGACTTCGATCCAGTAGTAATGCGGCCAGGACTGCTGAGTTACCCACCACAATGAGCACAAATAATAGCCATAGCATAACAAACTGCTCCGTCTGAAACAAATAAATAAAAATGAAATTAAAAAAAAAAAATACATAATCATATTGGGCTGTTCACAATTCACGTAACTTTCACGAACAACATTGATTGTCGTATCTTCACGTAAGAGTTACGTAAATTTACACTTCATTGAACAGTCCATAACACATTAAAAGAAAACAGATGCACGTTTATGTAAAGTTGAGTTTAAAATATTAGCTATACTATTCCATTGGGCTTTATAGAAGAAAATAGAATTAAGAAAATTATTTTGTTCTCTGTAAGATCAATCCAGATCTCCTTTTGATGATAATATTATATACTGTAGGTTTTGGCTTGCAATACTTCTCGCAATTTGCATACAATTTCAGTACAAATACGAAATCTGTTGTTATGGAAAAGTGAAACCAATATATTTTATTTTTGAACCGTCAGTTATTTTACATTTTATAAATAAAAATATCATGAGAATCAGACAAAGGTTTGTGTAAACCTTAAATAATGATCAATTTTCTAGATCTTGAATGTTTCACAGATCATAAGAATAGTTTTTATAGTAAGAAAACAAAAATTAGAACACTTTATTTTATTTATCTGTTAGTATAGCTAATGCCGCACTTCATAGCATCATTAAATAAATTATATAGTTAATCAAACTCTATTTGCTTTTGAAAATAAAAGAATCTATTCACTTTTTTTTTTAAAGATGTGTCTATATACTTATTCTTAACACGTAAAGTACAGTACTATTTTTAATGTGATTTATATTAAACAGAGGAAGTATAATATTATACAATACATACACATAAAAAGTTACGCAAAATTAGGGTTTATGCATACATGTTAAAGTCGACGCCATGTTGGAGTGCTCAATACATAGGCTGGTATAGGAAAATGACTCATTTTGCCAATTTAAAAATACTCATGCAGCAATAATTTTGAGAGCATTGATGTTGTTAATAGGTTGAATTAATATCTCAAGTATGTGAGAAAAATAACAGTATAACAAAAAATTAACCGATTACCCTAAGAAAATTGCCTTAAACGAAGTTTGTCCTATGCTCATCAGCAATGTTAATCACTACTCCAGTATGGCCTCCAAGCGCATTAAATATGATGTCATGGTGATAAACCCTATAAATATAAGTTTTTCTCACTTTATAATATTAATTGTAAGTTTCAATAGAATAAACTTTAAAAGAAAACGTATAGAAAGAGCAGCTATTTTATTTTTATAACTCATTATCAAAATAAAACAATCTAAAAGATAAAATTTAACTACCTACTTACATTATTCAAAAAATGCACTTTAAAAAATATCTTCAGTAATCTTAAAGTAATAGAAACAATGACTATTTTATCTAATTTCATGATGGAAATGTTTTAAAAAAAGATTAAAAAGTTAAATTATTACTTGTCTTTACAGTTTATTTACATCCTATATGTTTGTGTTTTAAATGAGCTATAATGCTTTGTTTTATTACAATTTACTGCCAAGTTAACGAATTTTATTTGTATTTTTAAGCTACGTGTTAATGGTGCTGCTCCACAAGATTTAAAAAAAAAATGTACGTTATTTTAACTGTTCATGATCTGAAATATTTTTTTCCGTCTCACCCTAAAATAAATACCACTGCAACCGAGAAAAAACAAAAGGTATTTCAACAATTTTACACCGTGTACTATTTTCTCCTGTTCTAATTTGTGAACCGAAACATGCTAGAGAGTAAAAGTGTTGAAGCGAAAAGAAAAGCCGCTCACATAAGTAGTGATGATGAATAAGTATGCATGTTTGTCTGCAAAAATCTTCTGCCAACACCTGAACGTTTAATTCAAGCAACCAACAAACAAACTCTCACTGAAGAAAAGATGTGCTTGCGAAAATCAGCACAAGATAAATGTGAACACCACAACAAACAATGTGAGCCAATTTCAAATCGTAAACCTTTACTTTCTGATGCTATATAATCTTTTAAGAGACTCTATACTATTTTTAATACTTTTATACAAGCTATAAGAATTAGTCAATTTCGTATTGAGTATGAACATAAAAATTTCACATAAATACACAAAATATTTATGAAAGTGAAATATTAATTTTGACATTATATTGTATTATAACATCGTAAAACATGCTCTTTTTTCCTCCTTTTGTTAATTTTTGTATTATAACTTCACATACGACTATAAAAGCAACGTTCTCTGGTTTAGCAAAAGTTGTTCATTCTCGAATATGATATTTATTTTATGACATTTTATATAAAAGAAATGGAGATTTAACAGAATTTTTATGACGAAAGTATAAGACCAAAAAGCCACTTTGCGGTATATATCCCAGTAATGCGATCTCAACCAACAACAAAAAAAAAAAATATATATAATATTAATTATCATAACAAAAATAAAACTAGTTGCTTTTTTTATGACGTAAATAATTAATAAAAATTCAATTAATATAGACATATAAAGAAACCATCAAGAATAAAAATCCGTTATCCAATTTATTTCTTTTCGTTGTAAAATATAATTACTTTAATATTGCATAGTCACATAATAATATTATTGTATATTACATATATATTTTGAAGAATGATTTAGCATACAACGTAATCAACTATGAACTAAATGTAAAAATTATCATTCTGACACAGCAAATGTTATAATTTTATTTTCTATTACTAAAAACTTTAATAAAACTTTAAGAATATAAAATATAGAGTTGTATAACTTATAAAGAACAAAATTTATTCCAAAAGTTGTTGATTTAAGTTTAATCTTATCCATAGATATAAAAAATAGGAAATCGTAAACGTGTTAGAAATCATGCAGAATATCACAGTTTAAATACAAATTTAACACGTAAACTTATTCGCTGTAAATCATCTTTTAGACTTCTCTCTCTCTCTCTCTCTCTCTCTCTCTCTCTCTCTCTCTCTCTCTCTCTCTCTCTCTCTCTCTCTCTCTCTCTCTCTCTCTCTCTCAACTACACATATTCAGATTATTTATTTTTAGAACTAGTGAACTGCGACGGGTGTGACTTATATAATATTTCTACTTCTGAGTGAGAGCTTTTTTAAGACAAACTTTTTAATTTAGTTCTCTTCACTTTTTGCAAAAACAATTTGCACATTATAAGTCTTCTTATTGAATAAACTCTTTATAAGTGATTTTTTTTTGTATCTTAAATTATTTAATTTAATTAGCTATTATACTTCCATTAATGTGTAATATTTCATATTATGTACTACGATGTACGTATATAATTGAAATTTCAAAATGCAAAGTTGAAAAAAAGAAGAGCAATAACAAAATATGTTCTCAGTTCACACTGAGCAATACTTGCAAAGTGCAATAAATTGCATTGAATGCAATTTCCAGTAAAGCACATTAAATTAGTTTTCAATCAAATTTATTACTCAAAGCAAAATACTTCTCTGTATGAAAAGACCTTTTTAAAGACCATTAGATTAGACAAAAAAATTTTGGTAACACATTACAATTTAAATATATATATAATATATATATATATATATATATATATATATATATATATATATATATATATATATATATATTAAATATTGATAATTCTTCTCTTATTCACTAAAATACGAAAAAATATAACAGAAAATATTAATGAAATAACTTTTTTTAAATTTTAGTAAATCTTGAAAGTAGCTTAAAAGTTCAAACTCTATAATAGATGTTTTTTTTACAAAACAACGTGTGCATTGCGTTGCATATAAATAAAACAGACTTTTATAAATTACCATACTCAATCTTAATACTTGCAACATTTTTGGAACAAACAACCAAAAAAATATATTATATTCTTTTCTCGTACTTTTTACATTATGTAAATGAGGAAAACAACAATAGTTACATTACTAAAATTAGTATGTAACAAATACAGTTGACCTGAAGCTTACGATATGATATAAAATATTTTATTATGATAGCAAAATGCTATTTGTCATGTTACATAATAAAGCTAGCAAAATTATTATTATAAATCAAAAGGATTTCACCTAAAATATGGTTGTATTTATATAATATCTAGGTTTTCTCTATAGGGTGTATGCATTCATGCTAAAGTCTACGCCATGTTGGATCACTCAATAACATGGGACGCATAGGAAAACAACTCATTTTGCTTAGTTTAAAAATACTAAGCAATATTTTTGAGAGCATTGATCTTGTTAATAGGTTGAATTAGTATTTCAAATTTCAAGTATGCGAGAACAAAAAATACTGTTTCCCAAAGAATATTGCCAAAAACGAAGTTTGTCCTATGCTGAGCAATGTTATTCATTACTTCAGTATGGCCTCCAAGTGAATTAGTATGACGTCATTTGCATACACCCTATAAAAGAATTGTGTAAGATTTTATTTTATCTATTTTAATCATTGGAATGCATTTCTTAAATTTATATATTTAGAACATAAAAACAAAATCACCTTATTACTGTAGAGGACACTGGTATATAAATGCAATCTATTTAAAATGTATTATTTTCTTTATAACAGATAATTTATTATACAATATTACTAACTTTTTTTTTTTTTACTTATTAAGTCATTAATATACATTAACATAATTTAAAATACTGTACTTAATAATATAATACGCTACTCGTTTCATATGCAATAACAAAAAAATTATTTATATTATATCATAACTCATAAAATATATCAAGTATAAAATGATATATATAAAAAAATATTATATAAAGTTTCACAACGAATAAGTTATAATGAAGTTTTAAAAAATTAGTAAAAAAATGTATAGGTATAATCTGCATCTCTCGCACTGCATACATTAACCTGCTTCGCTTGTCTGCCTGCCTGCTTGCTTGCATATTATACGATACAATTACATGTTAAGTGAGAAATGTTAATGTAATTTATCTTCCACAAAAGATCAAGACTGCTTCACACTGATACAAGTAAAGTGTATTATAATAATAATAAAAATTAAAAACTTGTTTCTAGTTCGAGACTTTTATTCAATTAACATTTTATAAAATTTCTAACTATAAAGCATTTTTTTTAACCATTTTTTTCTTTTTTAGACATGTTATAAGAAAATTGCTTCAAGGATGTAGTACGAAATCACACATTGTAATAAATAAACGTTGATGTGAAAGAAAAATATTTTACCTTTATCTATGATTTACATTAATACTAAATTTTATAATTTATTAATGTATATTTGGTAAACAACATAATTATGCACAAGAAATTCTAAAATATCTATAAAATATGTTTGTAGCATTTTTTCACTTTTTGAATCAACAAAAATATGATGTAAAATGTAAATGTACAGATTTTGCCATAAAAATTAAACGCTTTAACTTTACTCTAACAAAGCAAAAGAGTTCAAATTTTTATGACAATGTATATAATATGCAACCAATGCAATCATAATCGATAATCAATATTTACGTCGTTTACATCTAACAACAAAGACAATAATTATTAGCGTATATAAAAAATTAGCAGAATATTTGTAAACATACAACAACAAGAAATACAACAACAAAATGATATTTTAGTCAAAGAGCATTATATAAGCAAAAATATAGCTTTAAATATAACTGAGCTGATTAAAATATTAAATGAACTTATTTCTTGAAATTTCATTACCAACGTATCCTACAATATTAAAATCAAATATCTTAACATTCATGTGTACAAATTTTCTTACACTTTTTTAAAAAACAAACTTCTTCTTCTTCTTTTTTTTTTTAAATACACAAATAAGAAATATTGTATATAAATCAATAATAATAAGTTATTATTTATTATTATTATAAGTTTAATTTATTGAATCAATATTATAATTTATTTTTTAAATATATTTTTATAAAAATATTATAATATCAAATAATTTGTTCCCTTTTTCAAAGAAATTTCCTTAAAAACGTAAAAAAAGTGGAAAATAGTCGACAAATAGTCGATTTTTTTGTGTGAAATAGTTGCTAAGCTCGAAATAGTCAAAAACAGTAGATTTTTTTTATTGGTTTAAAATGCGCCATTTGTTGAGATCGGTGGAGATAAGAAATAAAACTAGCAATAGTCGACATAATGACAATAGTCGAAAAAATATTTTTGCGCTCTCTAATAATAACAATGTTTTATAATTATAACATTATAAATTAAAAAGTTAACAACAAACTGTTTGACAATACGTTTGCTTAATATAGATATTACTATTGATTTAATATGTATAAAAAAAAATGTAGTTGTGTTTTCAAGTTCGACAAGTTAATGGTGTAATTCACTTAGAAATCAGCTGCCTGCAATTTAAGTTCAGAGCGCAGAGTATACATGAATATGGATGAAGAATACGTAAGCATACATGCACTTAAATTTTCAATACAAATACGGATTTGTATTCAATGAAAGATCATGAGTCACTTTTATTTAATTCATGTTTAGATTTCTCTTTGCATTTTTAATCAAAAATAAACTAACATACATCATATAATACATACACTTTAGATAGTGTATTCAAATATAGACTAACCTATAAGATCCGGAAAATAACATTTTATTTCTGAACAGTATACATACTTGCCTTTTTTTTTTTTATAAAGTAATCAGAATGCTTGAAGTGATTTTCTATATTTTCTCTCTGCTTTGTTTACTTTGCATAAATGCTAAAAATGATCGTACTTTATGTTGAATATATAAAGATAACAACAGAGGAAATACAGCACGACTTTGAAATATAAATGCAATTCTGTATTGCGCTTTATAAACTGCATATAGATTACGCTACAGAGAATACACCATATTATTCAAATTATATTTCTTTATATTTATGTATGAATTTTTTATTGCAAAGTAATTCAATCAGAAATGTTCAGTAATCATTAATACGTCAAAATAGTTAAAGAAAAAAAAATTGCATGAACATAGATCAAAATATTATTATTAATATACTATGCCATTCTCATCTATTAACACAGCACAGCATAAAAAAATAAACACAAGAAGAATATTAAGCTAAGGAGTTTTGTAATGTAAACACTGACAATTTTACTGCTAAAAATACAACATCAAACATTTGTCTTATTATTTTCATGATTTTTTTGCTTTTTTTACTTATTTGGGTACCAGCAAAGAATTTTTTATTATTTCATTATTTAATATCACAATGATTAAATAATGATTACTATTCATTCAACATTATAAAAATTAAAAATATATATATATATATATATACAGTGGCGTATGCAGGATTTTGTGACGGGGGGGGTCCAAGGCTAACACTCCATTGAGGGGGGGTGCAGGGGGGGACACCCCCCTGCCGGGGGTGCGGGGGTATCCCCCGCAAAAAATTTTGAAATTTGAGTTAGAAAATACACGATTTGGTGCGATATTTCTAGTCAATTTTTTTGTTTTTATCTCGTATTTTTTGGGGTTGAATTTTTTTCCTAACAATACTATAAGAATAGAAAATAACAATCATCCTAATTTTAAAATCAGTCATCTAAATTTATTCTTAAAGGTGCATTCACATATTCTTAAATTTGTTGTAACTTTGCGCAGCAAAATTATTTTTCCCATTTAAAACAATGCTATTTCACAATTTGCTGCGCAAAGTTGTAACAAATTTAAGAATATGTGAATGCACCTTAAAAAATAAAAATCTTTTGATTAATAATAAAGAATTTCCAAGATTTGTGAACGTTCAAAGCCAAGCAAATATTAAATATAATTTAATCATTAATATTGGCTTATGGCTTTTTGTAACGCTCACAAATCTTGGAAATTCTTCATTATTAATCGAAAGATTTTTTTGTTTTAAGAATAAATTAAAATGACGAATTTAAAAAATTATGAAGAATTTTATTTTCTGCTCTTATTATTATTATTATATATATTTTTTTTAAATTTTATAACTTTTTTTAACAAATGAGGCCCAACGGAAGCCATGAAATTCAGTAGCAGACATTACAATTTTTATTTTGTTCTATAAATAAAATTTTTCGCAGCAAAAAGTTTAACGATTGATTTTTTTTTCTAAACAGCATAATTCATATTTTTTTGAACGTACGTACAAGGATTAGGCTATATAGGCTAATTGTTGCACAATAGCAGAATTGCAAAAGGGAGTTTTGAGAAATAAACAGACTCACAAGTCAGAACACAACAATACTATCGAAGTGATAGCAGATGACTTTTTGTTATGTCTTGATTTAAAAGGTAATTTATTGTGGGGAAATCAAGCATATTGGAATTAGAAAAGTTTCTTCATACTGAAATTTTACTGCGGCCTTTATATACAAGCTTACACTTCTTTATAAGCTTTTGTTTACCTGATGTGAAGGCATTTGGATGACGATGAAAAAAAAATTGTTGAAATTCAGGAAAACAAAAGCTCTCAGTAAAATACAGTAAAATTTTCAGTGTCAGGAAATTTTTTAACTAGAGTTATAGGTGCTTCATTCCCTCATAAGAAAGCATTGTTAAAATAAGACAAGAACACAAAATCGTCTGCTAGCACTTTAGTTAGTATTTTGTGCTCTGCACCCTTTTTTTTTTTTTTTTTTTTTTTTTTTTTTTTTTTTTTTTTTCCCTCTACTAAACCCCTTACAAGTTGTTTACTATTTCTTATTCATTTTATACGCCTTAAATTTACACAATTTATTTGAAAGATGAAACTTCTACTTCTAATAACTTTTTTGCTGTAATATTTTGTTTATATAAACAAAAATGTAGATATGCAATACAAAAAAAAAAATATAGTTTTTTTTTCAGTGGATAAAAATGCGAGTAATATATTACTCGCAATATTAAAATATTAGTAATATTTGAAATTTAACTATAAGAGTAATAGTATGACAGTTCGATAGTTCGATCAGTTTTATATTTTAATTATCGAAACTTTTTTTTCTAATAAAAGCATGAAACAAGTGGGAAAAGATTTCTGTGTTTAAATATATAAAGAAACTAAACGATTTGTTAAAATAAAATATTGGACCTTATACATAGTACAATCAAGTACAAGTATATTCTTTATTATATAACACAAGATATGATAAATAGAAACAACGGGTATGCCTATATATAAAATATAAGAGAGAGGTCTTATAGTTGGTAACTCTCATTTTAGCTATACAAAGAATTTTTTTCGAATAACTGATGAAATTTCATCCATTTTTAACACTTTAAGAGCTTATTATTAAGATATCAGTTCCAACAAAAAAATTAACCTCAGAGTTTTTTTATTTTAAAATGTCAAATTTTTGGCCCTTCTCAGACCTGACGGGGGGGGTCCGGACCCCTAAAACCCCCCCCGTAAATACGCTACTGTATATATATATATATATATATATATATATGTAGACAACGTTTATTATTCTAGTAAATAACATAACTGTATAATGTGCTGTACATAATTTCATACATTTTTATTGAATTAAAAATTTATTTCATTTATAATTCATGAACTGAAAAATACAACTCTATATTAAAAACCACAAAAACAGAAGCAGAAAAAATAACAAAATCGTAACTTACATGCCAAAATAACATGTCATTATTACTAATTATAGTCATTAAGTGATATTAAAAAAAAAAATGATAAATATAAACATTATTATTTACTATTAATAATGTTTGTTGCGAACTTTCAAAATACTATCTTGTCCTTGTCATCAACATATTTACACACATACAGTATACACAATAAAAATACTTTTTTGTTACATCCTTATAATGTAATGAACTCTTTATAGTATTACATAAACAATATTTTGATTGATATAAAATATATGCAATGAGCTGTCATTTTAAGTATGATTGAACGTTGCTTATAATGTAGAATGAATATTCATTTGTTTATAAAAAATATTACATGATTATACTTATATGGTAAACTAACTAAGAGACTCACTGAAGCTGGATAAAAAATATCATGTCTATTATTGGATTTCATGTCAAGACGTGTACCATAATTATCTATAATAAAAAATATATGTTTATTTACTATTTTCAATTAATAACTATATATGATGACATATTATTTTCTTTGAAAAACATCCATGGAAAATTTCTACATGTGACATATTTTAATATTGCGTTAATAAGAAGAGAGGAAAAAAAGTATATAGAATTGTTGAGAAACTGGAGTTTCTTTGCGAAACTGATATTGCTTGTAAAATTATTTTGGATTGAGTGCGCATATAGTACATAAATATTTATAAAAGTTATCAGTTCAGTATTTCTGAATTATCACTACAAATTATTCATTATCAGAGATGAAAAAAAAAAAAAAAAAAAACATGATTTAAAATTTAAAAAAATACAGAACTACAATACACTAATTTTTCCAAATTAATACGTATATTTAAACAATATTACACACTATAAATCTAAGTTATATTTTAACTTAATTACAAATATGATTTTAGATAGACTTTCACAGAATTACGCGCAGTATTCATATAGGATGACAAATAGTTTTTCACATCAATCGTGTTATTATTTCTTTTTACGCTTCACAGAAATCTAAGCGGATGATTTATCTCACTCCGCTTGTCATCCTAGCCTCTTATGCAACTCGGGTATCCCGGATGTCTTTCTGGTTGCCTATCTCATAGAACACAGGCGGCGAGAGAGGAAAAAAAAAAAAAAAAAAAAAAAAAAGAGGTGGCAGGGGGGGGGGGGGCTGGAATTCATGAAATAGGTTTTATAATGAACATAACACTAAGAGAGATGAATAATTAAATGTCAAAGAAAAAAATATATTAATGACTATTTGCTGAATGATTAAATAGAAATTGACAAATGAGAACACTCAAACGTTTTTCCATATTAATAACCTGAAATAATTAGTTTAACATACAAGAAACACTAATTTGATAATGATTGATGATCATTAGTTATTATATAATTTGATTATGATTGCTTTCAATAACATTTTATTACAACCTATTAAATAGTAATTTTATTCATGTCTTATATTTTTTGTTATAATTAAGTATTTATACATTCATTGAAAAAATTGTTTTAAAGACTGGATAAATTAAAGCTTAAGCAATATTTAGCTTTTTTATTATATTATATTGGTGTAAAATCAGGTTTATCGCGTAACATTATCAACGGGTATGTACAACAATATGAATATTATGCAATGATAAAACTGTACATAATATACAATCTTACGTCAAAGGTCCATGATGCTATGATTAATAAACCAAATACAATAAATTTCTTGTGTGATATTGATATTTACTAGTTAAAATGAGCTAAGCTATATTTCATAACCATATTTAGCCAACTGTTTTTAGTTGACTGTTTTACATGCCAGAAATTGAGTTACCAATTACTTGTAATTTAATACTTTCAAAGTATAAAAATTGTCATAAGTCTTCTATTCAATTTTATTTTGGTCTATAAATTTTACTATTGGCAAAAGACTTAAGTATTTTACACTGTAACAAATATTTCAAAATTATTTTCTAAAAAGTAGATTTCATTCTATAAAATTACAAAATTAAATGTAGCTTTTTATTATTATTGTAAAAATGTGTTGTTTCTACTTAAATACTTAAAAATCAACCATTTTATACAAATATATTCATGACCTATTTATATATTTTAAAATAACACTAAAATTCTTCAAGAGAATTTATTTTAAAAAAAATCACATTTAAATTCATTATTGCCCAAGTCCGAAGTTATAACAACTTAAAGCAATAAAATATATATGTGTGTGTGTGTGTGTGTGGCAATAAAAGACACTAAAAGATATAAAAAGTACAAATGTGTAATAAAAACAATCCTTAATTATCAATAAAAAAAATATTTTGACATCAATATACATTACAACTTCTAATGAAATAATTAAAAATATACTTCAATTCTTGTTTTATGGCTAGCTACCTCTTTTTTCTTTAATGCATTTCTATTTAGCTTTTCACTATATAAAATAAATAGATTAAAAGTTTAATATTTGCATAGTTTATTGTAGAAAATATTTAAATGTAATTAAGGTTTTTATATTAGTACAGTCAAGATTGGCAGGTTACAACTGCAAACAATAATTACTGTAATCTTTTAGATTGAACGTTCATTTTACTAAACCATAGCATATTATATATATATATATATATATATATATATATATATATATATATATATATATATATATATATATATATATATATATATATATATAAATATATATATATATAATTTAGTATACAGTAAAAAATTTGCATGTATGTTTATGTGACTAACAGTTATACATGTCATAAAAATCAAGTTTTATTAACTATTTTTCTTTTAAAAATACTGAGTTCTGACAAAAAATACATAATATTTCAGGTTCAAAACATTGAACAGATATAATATTTTTAAAGTTTAAAAATAGAAGAAGGTCAAATATTAGCAATGGCACGTAAATATTGTTTTTTGCGATAAACACGAAAATTACGAATATAAAAAAAAAATCAACTTAACAAGCAGACGATTGAATGTTAAATTTATGGAATATAAATTATAGAAACAAAATATACAGAATGTAAACATAGTGTAAGCTTTATATTACATGGTTTATGTTAAAATTTCAGTAATGGTCATACCTAATGAATACTACTAGTCAGTGTAATTTTTCTAATGGAAAGGATTTCCTCCAGAACACCATCATGAATTACATTTTTACTTGCCACGTGTTATAGTGTACCAAGTATTTTCAAACTTCCTCTCTTTTAAACGTCACATAAAATTAGAAATTAGGAAACAACAATTTACGTAAGCAAAAAAAAAAAAAAAAAAAAAAAAAAAAAAAAAAAAAATTGTGAGCAACTTGTGAATAAATATTTTCAACACAACCTTAAAATATATTATTAAAGCAACTTTAAAAAAATCTATTTCTATCTCTAAATAACGTCAGAAAACTTTTTTTTTTTTTTTCAAAAAGAATTTTTAGAAAATCAATCATGTTTAGCCAAAAACCCATTAGATATACTTTATGTTACATTATATGATGTTGAAAATATATATCATAGGGAGATTAAAAAATAAAGTGTTTTTAAGTATGTTGAATAATGATTAATGATCGTATTGAATAAGGTACACAATAATTTGTTATGTATTTGTCAAAAAAAAAAAAAAAAAAAAAAGAGTCAATAAAATAAAGTAAACAAATAAAAATAACCAATAAATTAAAAATAAAATACTTAATGTTTCTTTTATGTGAGAATATTACTGTTAAAATTTAAAGAAAAATAAATTTAAAAATAATGTAGTGAAAAGTGTCACAAAGTAAAAATTATTTTTCATTATTACACAATCTTTCTTTTTAAATTTGACATAAAGATACACAAGAAGTTTATAAATCGTAAAAAAAATTACTTGGTGTTTCAATGTTTGGAGACAGAAAAAAAAATATGGCACTTAATTATAAGATTATGTGACAACTATTAGCGATGTAGGGTCGTAATTTTTTTAACTACTATACTTAAAGTTTTAGTTTATCCAAACTTTTAAGTTTATGTTTTTTTAAATTATAATTTTATAAGGATTTATTTTTATTTATAATAATTTAATGATATATTTCCTGAAAGTATAAAATACTATTATTAATAATATGCAGAAAAATAAGGGTTATTTAGAATATGAAGTTTTGCAACCTCGCTTTGAAGTAACTGCCCGTGAAGGACGCACTTGGAAAATGTTTTTTCTATCTATATTATTCTACCCTAAACTATATCAACTTACTATAATATAATATAGTACACTATAATAGTAATATAGTAGTGAAAATAAAGCAATAGAATTTATGTTGACTAATGATGAACCAACCTTCACCCCATAAAATATCTGCACGATTGAATTTTTAGAGCAAAAAGTTCATAATTTCGAGGTCATCATATTTTTTCCCATTCAACTGTATAAGATTATTATTTTTATGCCATAGGGATTTTTAGTAAAAAAAAGATGCGCGCGCTGAGGGCAAGAACGATAATAATATACACGGATATTAAACTCCCTTGTATGTTACTACTGCTGGCAAAGTTGCATCAAAAACATTGTGTGGAAAAAAAAAATCAGTGTAAATTGCGAGTTAGAGAAAGAGACGCAAGACGAGGAAAAAAGTTGATGAGCTAACGTTGCGCTCTGTAACACTTTACATTCCACCCCCGCTTTACTCGCCAACCCTCGTCGATCTTCTCTCTGTCTCCTCACAAAAATATTCACATACCACATTTATTTTATACTGGGGTAGCAATAAATCTGGACGGACATTTTGTAACTTGATTTCATCAATGTTGTTGTTTGTACCGTGTTTTGTAAATTAAATAACAAAATATTAAGCAAATCCTTTCAAATATTCTTACAAATCATTCAGTCAATTAATGTTTGTAATCAGAAGTTCACTGTTATTTCTTAAAGAAGATCAATTCTTACATCTAATCATTTCTTAAAGCACATGAACTTTTAAAACATGAAAACCTTATGTGGTAAAAGTTAATTAGATTGATTTAATTAAATATTTTCTGAAGTAAAATAAACTGTAAAAAAATACTCAGTTTTGTTTTGCTATGACATCGTACGTATATAAAATGTACTACAGAAAAAAAATTAAATTATATTTTAATTTGAAACTCAAAAATTAATGTACTGCCAGCAAATTGGAAATATAAAGTGATTAAATGGTACGTGTGCTTTGCTTTGGTTGAAAAGGTTCGTTGGCCAAAAAGAAAGGAGAGAGAAAAAGAGAGAGAGAGAGAGTATGACGTGTAATTTTTATTTTTAATATTCTTTTATTTCATTGAAAAAAAATTATATATATATATATGAACGTTGATTAATGTAGTGTCAAGTGTCACACATATCTAAATAGCAAAACATTCTTTAGTATATGAGAAGCTAAACTAATTTTGGATACTAGAAAATATATGTCAACTAAACAAAATAAAAGTTTACTACGTCATACATGTAGTTTCACTTATATATTTAATTCAATTTCAATAATAAAAATTACTGTAAATGACGTCATTTATAATCATATGGTATGGGACATGTGTGTGTTTATTTAGAGGAATTGAATGTTGTCTCTCTCAAAGTTAAAATAACCAGTTGTATTACACAGCTGAAATTGGAATCGACCTACCCTATACATATACGATTCTTGTGCTATACATATGTATACGCAAATTGTTAAATTCTAGAATTCCATCCATGTTGACATAAGAATATTATCAGGCTTTCTTTGTACGTTGTTATAAAATTAATTTAATTTTACTTTTCACTGTGAGTATAATACTCAAAACATTTTAACCAGTCTAGAACATTTTACAGAAAATCTATGCAATAAATCTTTCTTTTTGCTGAGTTTTGTAATGAAAAAATGTACACAAATTTGAAGAGAAAAATTATATTATATATAAAATGAAAGATAAAGTTAACGTTATTTAAATATATATAAATCTTTTGGTATATAGTATAATACGTAAAAGGATTACATAATCGTATATAAAACTTATTTGTTTCAAAACAAAAAAACATATAATATTTATATTTCATAGGATTTGATATTTTCCAATTGAAGTACTTCAAGATTATTCTCATATTTTTTCAGATTTGTGTAAATAAAATTGGCAAACTTTCATCAAAAAAAAAAAAAAAAAAAAAAAAAAAAAAAAAAAAAAAAAAAAAAAAAGGAAAAAAACAAGAAAAAAATCATAGATAAAAAAAACTTTGAGCATTCCTTTATGAATTAATGTTATCTTAATTTGTTTGTTTGGCAAAGTAGTACAATGACGTAAAAAAAAGAAGAAAAAAACTTAAAACATTCCTTCTATCAATTAAACTAGCATTGTTGAATCTTACTTTTCTAAAAGTTACAAAACTATTACGTCAAATAGTATTAAAAAGTTTTTATACATATACACTGTATACTTCATTGTTATAAATCTCTTGCTTATTTATTGCAAAGAAACTCAATAGTCTGAAAACTATACATTGTACAATTAACACATTACTATAAAGAAAATAACACCTCAAAAAGTTTAATAATAACAATAGTATGCGATTTTAAGTTTGTATTACAAGCCATATAAAAGTTTATATAGGAAGAAAAAAAAAGTTTAATTATATAAAACTTACCTCATAGAATTCATACGAGTCAATGTCTCCATCGCTCGTATTGTTGTTACCGAGTTCAGGACCTGAACTCAGTTCACCGTCAATGCTTATATTAAGCTCCATTAAAAGTAAAGACACAACACACCGTGTGGGTTGTTTTACTTAATAATAATAAAATAAATTACAATTAAGTAGAATGAATAAATTGCCACCGTATAATAGCACCATCGCCTTTCAAATCTGTAACAATCAAGAATTAAAACAAATGAATTAATAAAAATATTTAAAAATAATTAAAGTTTTTAATATATATATATATATATATATATATATAATATATATATATATATATATATATATATATATATATATAATATAATGTAAAACAAAAATTAAATTTTAACAATCAAGTGAATCAAGTGTTTGAATGAGTACGACCGCTTTTTATTGCAGCCAAAGAACGCATTACTATTTCTCTCTCTCTCTCTCTCTCTGTGGCTTGCTTGCATTAAATTACATGTTTCCCTTTAAATAATGCCACAGTACAAGAGAATGAATGCAATTCAAGCCTCTGTAACATGGCATGCAAGGCACATACACTGTTTTATATTATACAATCACCGACAGAATTAACACTTCATATATTAAAAACATAACTTGTATAATAGAATGATTCTAAAAGATTATAATATTAAAGTTATAGACACGAATCCTGGAAAAAGGAACATTTTTTTTTTCACTTATAAAATAATTAAATAAATACATATTATTAAAATAAAAGCGTTACAAAAGGTTTTATGTATAAGTTCTATATAATTTACATTTGATTAAGATTTTTTTTTTTTTTCAAATATTAGCGTTTAGAATTAATAATATAGAATTAGAAATATACTTTATTATAAAAATAAGTTAAAATTTTCAAAATTACAGTGAAATTAGTACTTATATAGTAATATTTATTTTATAAAATAAAATTTTATTTCAAATTTATTCAAATAAAATATTTCTTAAGAAAAAAAGAAGAAATTAAAAAGTGATAGACATGATCACAGTCACGATTTTAGATTTTTATTAAATTTTTTTTTAAAGAAATCAATTGGTTACGGCAGTTAAAATAATGTTTCTGATGCACGTAAAAGATTGGAAATAAAAAAACAAATCCCCGCAGTAAGTTTTCTTTAAAGAAAACATAAAATGCATTAAAATACATGCCCCCTAATTACTGCATAAAAAAGATGAATCCTTCGAATTTTTTAAAATTTCTTTCAAAATATACCTACAAAATATATATGTAGCTGAAGAGATTATATTATTCTTAATTTAATTATGCGTTCGTAAATTAAATTTTCATATTATTATATTATTTTTAATATAGCTTACGCTCTCTCTCTCTCTCTCTCTCTCTCTCTCTCTCTCTCGGGCTCTCGGTTGTAAAATGCGATAAAAAGCGCAGTTTTAGAATGCATTTAATTTCTTGCAGACGGGGACAGGGATGAATGCACTTGCGTACTAAATGAAGGTTTACTTATGTGTGCTCCACCACGTTTTATATTTATTTTATCACTATAACCAAGTCAACTCTGTCATTGCAAATGTGAGACGCTTTTTACTCTTGCCCATACTGCATTCATTTTGAACACTCCTCTTGAACTGTCTCGTGAATGCATTACAGAGCTAGCTAGAAGTCGAGTCTTATTTTAATTATTTTTTACCACATCATGCACGAATTGAAAGATAAAAATTGTCATTAAAAATGCATTTGAGTAATATACACACTTTATAGTGTACTTACTTTCAAGATATGACTTGTCATTTTATCTCTATAGTGTTTTATATATAAAATAGTTCCACATCATTGTGACTTTATTGATATAAAGTAGTAAAAATGTTTTTTTATTAAAACACTTTGTGTGATATAGAAACTATTCATTTCAGTAAACACTTTTTGTATTGTTTGTTAAATAAATGTACTACATCACTATTAGTTTAGTCGCACTTTTTTTGATAGCAAAGCATGATGTATTACAGATGTAATGTATGATATACATTTTAAAACCCAATTACCAAGGCTAAATGTAATAAAACCGTTGAAACATTTAAGAATTTAAAACAATTTATACAAAGTTCTTTTTGTCAAATAAAAGGAACAAAAAATAATAATAATAATAGAAAATCTTCTCACCTGAAATAGTTTTTTAATAAAATAATAATTATGTAAAAAATTTGTAAAGTTTTAAAAAAAAATCCCAATTTTTTAACCAATTTCATAATTTTACATCAGAAGTTCTCAAAGCGTAAAAATAAAAAATTTATGTCTTGAGTTGTATAATATTTTGTGTTGTCATTTAAATGATACATAGAATTTTAACTCATAAAGTTAGAGCGAGTGCGAAATACGTGGACATTTATTACGAAGTATACATCAATAAAAATTATATATGATAGTATAAATATATAAGTTTTGACTTGGCAACAGTCTATATAACTAACAAGGGAGGGTATCGTATGATGACAACCGGATAAGGCTGAAATTTGGTGTGGTGGATGACCTCCCTACAGAAGGATACCCCATAAAATATTTCGTCCCCTAACGAACTTTTACGGGAGCTAGGGCCCAAAACGTAAAACACAGGTTTTACATGTAAATCAATGGGACTCGAATTCGACCCAAATTTTTATTTTCATACGATGGTGTTCAAAGGGTCAAATTATATGTAAAAAGTGACACTCTTTTCGAAAATAAAAGTTAAAAAATCCTAACTTGAAAATTGAGGGCCCCAGGGCCCCTAATGTGTCAATTCCCCGTACTTAAGGAATTTTTTTTTACTGTAGTAATTCAGAATTTTGTTGAATCACATTTATATGCCTACAATCTTAAAGGCAATAAAATTTCCAATCGATTGATATGCATAAAGTGCTTTTTTCATTAAAATCAAAGCCAAAAGCGGGCCAGAATGTAAAAAATGGTCAATTTTATGGCTCCGCAGGAGTAACACGCTTCTTTAGCATGGGATCAAATACGGAATTTTTTGAGTTTTTTGTAAAAACGAATGAAAGTCTGCAATCCTATGTAATAAACCACTCCCTTTTCGATAAGATTAGTTTTGTAATTTTAAACTTCAAATTAGGGACCCCAGGGGCCCTGCATCATTGTACTGTACAATATAATTATATAAGGCTCAAAATTGATCAAAATTTTAAATTTACGCAGTTTGCAGAAAAATTAATATTTTGAAAAACTAATACCATTTTCGGTTTCCCCGTGCCTAAATTGACCTAAATTCCTGTAAAACACACTTTTAATAGACTTT